>LLCD01000481.1:0-18264 GCA_001414355.1 Hymenoscyphus salicellus
GCATAGCACCCCCAGAATATACCTGAATACCACACCTTCCACACCAATTGCTCAACGGCGCGCGCGAAGAACTTCTTCAGATACAACGTTAGGACAGAGGGGTGGGTGGGCGAGTGCATATTGTCACACACCATGTGGCTAGTGCCCCCTTTCTGCGCCGTTGCGATTCAAAAGGCTAAATGCTCCTCTCAAGTATCGTCAACAGATATTCTGGTTCTGGTAGGGGTGCTCTGGTGGTATGATTCCCTCACGAAATCATCGCCAATGCTACGGACCATGGGAAAGAGTGTATGAAGTGATAAAAGGGTCTGTTGTAAGTACAACAGACTGTTGCGGCAGAAAATTACGCCTTTCGTATATTATCTCGAAGGCGTGTCTCGTTTTATTTTGCTCTGTTTCCCCTACTATCCATATATCAGATTCAGGGGGGGGGTGGGGTCAACATTCCATTTCTCTGCTCTCAATTCAGAGGGTAGTATTATGCTTCCACATTTCCTCAAACTTCTTCAAGCCACTGCTTTTTGTTACACAAAGTCCGGCAAAGTCCACCCTTCTCTCCCGATGATCTCTAATTATAGGTTACATTGCATCCTAGTGGATTCGGCCCCCATGATAAGTAAGCCTTCTGAGGGGCTGAGGGAACCGTTTGGTACGATTGTTTCAACCCCGCGCAGGCACAGCACGAGGCGTAGCTCCCGAGAAAATAAATCTCCTAAGATCCTCAGGTAGAAGAGCCGCAGACTTTCCTCGTCGTATCTTCTGGCAATCTTTTGTTTCTTCGATGCCAATACTCCAATCGGAATCATGGCGGTTCCCCGCATTCCATATCGTTACCTCTACACATACAAGCCCCTTCAATCCCAAAGAGAATTCCGCTTGATCCGCTTTCGCGACTTCCTCCACAACGAAAATTGCGAGCTGCAAATTTTCAATATCGATGACGATGAATGCCCCCCATTTTCCGCGTTCTCCTACACCTGGGGGGCGCCTTTAAGCACACAAAAGTCCAAAGAAGATTACGCAGAAACAGACGCCAATAAGAATAAGATACCACAGAAGATATTGATCCTCGAAACCGAATCTGGCCAAAAACAACTCGAAGTAGGGAAGAGCCTGTATGAAGGCCTTGTTCAATTGACCAAAACTGATAGGCCGGAGTGGCTTTGGGTGGATGCGATTTGTATCAATCAAGAGGATGTCCAGGAGAGATGCTCCCAGGTGACCTTGATGGGGGCTGTTTACAGTTATTGCAAGCAAGTAGTTGTCTGGTTGGGCAAGGACGAATCCGATCTGAAAGATTTCAAATACCTCCACGACACATTTCTACCTATGCTATGGAATTACTCGGAGGTAAATGGTCGGGATTCAATTCTGAAATCGAACTGGACCCTGGAAGTGATCAAAGAGAAATTCAAGCTGGACACAGAAAAACAATGGAAAAGCTACGCAAAGTTCTACGACGAGCGACGATGGTTCTCTCGAGCGTGGGTTCTGCAAGAATTGACACTAGCCCAGCATGTTGTGGTCCTCGCTGGGAAATCGCGACTCGAGTGGGATGAAATGGCCACTCTGGCAAACATAATCTCATTGAATGGCTTGGGGTTGCTTCTTCAAAAGGCTCTGCCCCAATCAAAACGTGGTAGCCGACAAATAATTGGATTCGAATGTCTTCGGCTGCATACATTTCGCAATTTGTATCACCAGCTAGCAAACCCTCAATCTTTTACCCCGGCATCAAGATCTTCCACCTGGAAGAGCATAGGGTCGACTGACTCAACCATCTCGAGTACTGAAAGCGTATCATCATCATCTACAATCTCGGAGTATATTCCCAAGAAAGGGCGCAAGCTGGCGAGATCACTTCGAGAGCAATCCAAAACCCACATTCCCCAAATCACGAAAGTCTTTGCTTCTTCTCGCTCACCTAGGATCAATTCATGGGATTCTGTTAAGACTTGGAGTTCGACGATGAAGTCAAAATTCACTTACGTTTATAGCTCTGGCTTGAGTGGACGACGTGCAGATGCCACTGGGTTCAGTCAGTGGACAACTGCACTTATTGATAATCTAATTCCCAATGATAATCCCATAGACCGATGGAATACTGTCTTTCTTTGTTGCGTCCAGTGGGTTAGATACTTTGAAGCGACAAAGCTACATGATAAGATCTACGGAATTCTCGGAAGTGAGTTTTGTCTTCGCCGTTCCGTTTGGTTGTCTCATGAGATAGCACATCTGACTTTTTATAACTTCTAGTTATCGACATGTTACGACCGCCACACATTCCCCCGCCGATATATCCTGATTATGATAAAACAGTCGAAGAAATTTACACCACCATTGCCTACTACTTCGTCGCAAATCTACCTCATCTAACAGTACTTAGTTGCGTTCAAGACAAGCATTCCCGTCAACTCAAAAGTCTTCCATCTTGGGTCCCAGACTTTGCATCTCTTTCAAATGAAGACCTATCCTTCACATCTACAGCAAACTGGAACGCCTCAAAGGCCGGAACAGCGCAATCTTACCCCCGTCTACTTAATGACTCGACATTGGAGCTACGCGGCTCATGTTTTGATGTGATCGACGACACTGTTTCCGTATTTGCCCCTCCCAATTGGGCCGGAGATAGTTCTCGGCTTCCGGATGGCTCAGTCATGTCTGTTCATATTCTAGGGCACTTTGAAAAGATCATCAGGTTCGCTTGTGAGACGAAGCCTTGGCCATATAAAGTATCACGCTTAGAAGTTCTGGTGGCCACCTTGGTAGCCGGTCAGTTATCAACTCTGCCACCCAAGGATGACAGAGAGTTGCAAGATGAAGAACAGTCTTCTTACTTTCCATCCTTTCTCCCAGCGAGTCCGAGTCAACTTCCTGTCGAAGAAGATACTGGATTGGGGATAACATTAACATCTCTATCACCGGAATGGAAATCGAGTCTACATCGTCGGGGAACCTCTGATAGCTCGCTAATTTCACCACCCCCAAACCAAATTACACGACCCAAGTCGACATCCCTTGGGAGCTCGTCGAGTTTGGTTGCCAGCCCTGAACCAATGTCTCAGGAGGAGTTCAACAACGAAGAAAGACCAAGGTCATATTTTCCTCCAACACCAAAACACACGCATTCTCTCAACGCGACTGAGAAATTCCCATACGCAAGAGGAATCTTTCAATTTCGCATGTGGGTATTATGCATGCTCATAGCAGGCAGCTTCAGTGAAGACACCGAACCAATGGTAGATTCCTGTCTTGGTGCAATCTCACAATTAAACTTTCTCTGTCCCCCAGAAATTGGGCATCTGCCAACACGAGCAGAAGTTGCCGCAGCCTCGGGTTCAGCAAAAGGCAGCAAGAGCATGAAAAACATGTTTCAAGGCATTGAAGGTGCCACGGGCGTTGGAGATTTCGCGAATGGACAATTTTCCGAGTTTGATGTGAGATGGAGTAAAACACAGGGTTCACAGAAGATGTTTAGAACTAAGAGGGGATATTATGGGATGGGACCTGTTTCTTTGGAGAAGGGGGATCAGGTTTGGGTTATTTGTGATGCGAGGGTGCCGTTTGTTTTGAGGCCTTCGACGGCTTTGGAGGGGGCGTTTGAGTTGATTGGGGAGACTTACTTGCATGGATGCATGCATGGAGAAATGATGACCCCCGATCAGCTGGACAGTATTGGGCCTGTGTCTTTAGTTTGAGATGTTGAATGTGGATGTATAAAATGCATGCTAGTGGCTTTTGGCTCCTGTTGCTATTACACTATCGGCCCTCTGATGGTAGTTCTTTGGGGATGCATAAATGGCATGCTATTATCTCACTGGGGCCTCAGGGGGTATGAGTGATGGCTTGAGGTGATGGGTTTTTGGTGGATGATAGGGAAGCATGAATATGCAATCATACTTGGGAAAGGTCCTGTGACTAATAGATTGTAGATATGGGTTTTAATACAAGTGAGACGGTCTCGTTCTTGCATGCTCGCCTTCCTTTTATTTTTCATGGATTGTTCTAGTACGGGGCTTCTTGGCATGCAGCGATGTTAACTCGTGAGTTCGGATGGAAATGGAAATGGAACCGAACAGATATTTCTCCACATACCATAATTGGGTTAAATAAGAGCAGAATGACAAATTTGGAATCACATCCGAGGCAGGTCTATCTTGTGTCACCTCAATGAACCCAGGAACAAGCATATTATGCATCTAACGGTCTGCAGCCCATCGGGTATAACCCATCACAAGAAACTCTTTCCTCGCTTGCTTACGACCCCAGGTTCTTAACCACGAATGAACGAACGATCTAGTCGCATTCTCCCCTATTTAGCCGGTATTTTGTTGCCTGAGATGATTGCTCGTACCACTGTCACCCCGCTTCTTCAGTTCTACGATGCAATTGCATGAATTTGGATTGGTAGCGGCCGTTGGGGTGCGTTGTTTTTCAGCTGTAACTTTTCGGGAGAGCAAGGGCAATGAGTGCGGAATATTCTAATATATAATGTCAGTTGGAAACTCACCTCGATTACTTTTTAGCTGGCCTGCCTAGTTATTATTTCCTTGACTATACCATCTTTCTTAATCTCAACTTTACAATGGCATCAGAGAAAACTACCTCCTCAACAGAGACGGAAATAAATCCATCTCCGGTCGAATCCAGCACCTTGAATGGGGCTCTTGATGACAACTACGAGCTATATAAAAGTGCTCGCGGTACCGCAATTGATCCTCTTGAGGCCGAAAAAGTTTTGCGAAAGATCGATATGCGTATTCTTTCAATTCTCATGGTCACATATATCTTACAATATCTCGATAAGAATTGTGTCAATATCGCAAGTGTCTATGGCTTGAAGAAGGATACTCATTTGGAAGGGCAGGATTACTCGTGGCTGAGTATGTACCTAGCGAATTCTCGTCTCGTCCAATGTTACTGATAATGCTTTACAGCTTCAATGTTCTATGTGGGATATCTTGTGTTTCAGCTTCCTTTCGGTTATCTACTCCAACACCTCCCCACAGGGCGTCTACTTTCCTCAACCATCATTGCTTGGGGTGCAGTTTTAATTACGACGCCAGCTTGTGTGAGCTTTGCTGGGATTGCCACAAATCGATTCTTTCTTGGGGCTCTCGAAAGTGCAACAAATCCCGGAAATGTTCTTCTCATGTCGATGTGGTATACCACAGATGAGCAACCTCTCCGTCTGGAATCATACTATAGCACAATTGGAATCGCAACCATGTTCAGCGGGCTGATAGGCTACGCAATCGGTCATATCAACACAGGCCTCCACAAATGGCAATACATTTTCCTTATTTTTGGCGCAATAACCATCACCTGGGGCATCATCTCACTCATCTTCCTCCCGGACAGCCCCTCAACAACTCGCTTCCTCACCCCTCGTCAACGAGCCATTGCCGTCGAACGGGTAGCAAGCAACAAGCAAGGAATCAAAAACCGAACCTTCAAACCATATCAAGCTATTCAAATGCTCAAGGACCCGAAGACTTGGATTTTGTTCATTATGGCTGTTAGTGGACAGATACCCACAGCTGCGGTGACGAGTTTTGCGAGTATCAATATCACCAGTTTCGGCTATAGTACTTTAGCGAGTCAGTATATGTTGATTCCAGGGGGTGCAGTGCAGCTTTTTGGGATGTTGATTGGGGGATGGGTTGCTACGAAGTGGCCGGGCATGAGATGTGTCGTTATGACCGTTGCTAATACTATTTGTATTATTGGTTCTGGGCTATTGGTTGGGTTGCCTGCTTCAAACAAGGTGGGTGAGGTTGAATGTCCAGAACAATTGAGATTTAGTACTAACAAGACATAGTGGGGGAGATTAATAGCCCTTTGGTTATGCTACTTTCAAAACCTAGGCTTCTCGATGAGTCTAACGATGATCTCTTCAAATGTAGCTGGATATACTAAGAAACAGCTCACGGCCGCTGTGGTGTTTATTGGTTTTTGCGTAGGAAATATCGCTGGTCCTCAAACTTTTATTACGACAGAAGCACGTAAGTTTCATCCCTCCTCCCAACCTCGCATTTTCAATCCCCTTCCGCTTCGTCTTGATAGTCGTGCTATTTCTTTCTTTCGCTATCCATGCTAACGTGATATTCAGCCGGTTATAAAACTGCATACAGGGCAATGTTGATTGCATATAGCATCAAGCTTGCCATGGTTTTTGTATTGTATATCTATATGGTATTGTTCAATCGGAAACGTGATACGGAACAGGCTTTTGCTCCGTTGAGCGAGAAGGATGCGATTGAGTTGGGGATGCATGATGCCACGGAAATTGATAATAAGGCCTTCAGGTATACTTTGTAACTGGCTAGATGTTTCCTTGGATGGGGAATGCAGGAACGAGGAATGGGGACTAGTTAATGTGGTTGGCTATAAGTGTACGAATGGTGATTTTGTCCTTGAAGCTTCGTGATTTTTTGATAACGCGAAGGAAAATTGAAGTCGTCCTCCCATGTTTCTCACAGAAACCCCTTGATCGTTACAGGATACAATCTTTAAGATGGCTTTCTGCAATGTTTTCTCTACACAGCGAAAAAGATCGAGACTTGAGCGTCGCGTAGATCGTTGAATCACCTGATAGTCACGCGCTAACCCCCCCTTTTGGTCTAACCAAGTGACACCAGTAATCCCACCACTACGTATCCTAGCACTTTTATAGAGGAGTTTTTCTTTCTGTACATACCTTTTAGAAATTAACTGCTTCTAAATTTAGTACTAGGCAGAAGTTTTTTCCGGTTCGTATTATCTATTATCCGAAACGAAGGACCCCGCTTTAACTTTAAAACCCTTTTTACAATCTCACAGCTACACACTCCACAACGCACCAAGGTCAGTATCACCCCGCCCATATCTCTCATCTCAAGACATCACTGCCGCCATGTTGACATTAGATATCCCAGAGCGTGCGGCCGATAAAGGAAGGACTCCAGATAAGGTGACGCGTTTTAGTGTTTCATCCTTCTCAGCTTTTCCCAACTGCATCACATAAGTTTCTCCGAGATCTTTCACCCATCTTTGCCATCCTAGTGGATAGCGGAGGATTGGATCTTCAGATCATGGACGGTAGTGGATCAGAAATATATTGCGTGCTATTTGTTCATCTTGCTTCTGTCCTGCAGCAAATCTCTATGCCTGATGAAAATCCATTTGACCTCAAGGATCTTGGAGGCTGCAGAATCTTACTTTTCCCATCCTTATCTGCTCCACTATCTTTTCCCTGGCAATCTAACGGTATCTTTCGTCTCCCTGCATTAACACATGGGAGAAGCTGTTCACACCTACCGTGTGGCATCATTGCAGATGCGGCTCTCACGGTAGTCGTGTGCGGTAGCCTTAAATGTTTTAACACCGAAAGGTTACTCGTAACCTTATTATTACCTTACCTGTTGTGGAGAAACTTGGCAGCATCAAGAGCCTGACCTGGCCTGGTTTCTAAAATTCGCCTCCAGCTAGCTGGAATTGACGTCTTGGCTAGAATAATATTTTTTTTGATATCTCATGTTCTTCCTGTTTCTCGTTCCCTAATTTATTATGACTTGTTGGAGGGTAGTAAAGATTCCACTTCCAAGTCTTCGGTTTCTCACATCGGTGTAGATCGCCATCGCAGCGTATTGGTTACTACTGTAACCTTTGCCTGTATCCCTACCACAGCGGCTGCACAGTGGGTTAAAGCTGCTAATTTCAGATAAGGTACGCCGTTTAGTTATCTCAAAGCTACGTCAGCGCGGAAGATCAATACAAATGCGGCCTTTTTCACACTTTGAAATATCAAGGATAGAAAATCTCGTACTACGAGGGTGTCTGGACTCTCTCAGCCAATACAACGAGATCTAAATCCAATAACGTGCTAAGTGGCGGATTGCACCTCTGGTGTTAATGTTTACAGGGAAACAGATCCATCCTTATCACGATCCATATGCATGTTTTTCAACCTCAACTAGTCTCCGTCAATTTATTACCTTCTCTTTTTAGATTGGAAGCGAAAATGCCGATAAACGATGATACTAGGTCTTTTCTCAGCTGGTTTAGGAGATGTGGCCGAATCTTTGCATTGTTTTTACTCTGAAATTGCCAACAAAGATGGGAATATGTTTGATCTGCAATGTCTTTGGATAAAGCTTTGCAATAGACCTTCCTGAAAAGAATTTGATGGCTCCCCAAGGTGGAATGCCGGTGTTTTTGCTGTGAATTCTGGGGCGGAAATGGAGGCGGTAGTTTTGAAGATGTTACAGTGTGCGAAGTTTATCCTGCTGCAATCTTTGCACCATCAACGTCTGAAATAGTAGGTTGTTAAAAAACAGGGTATCTTTTGGTTCATTTAAGAGTTAATTTCTCCTCCATTTTTTAGAATTCTAACTTTCAATTTGCCCATCTATATTCTTTTCGTTGCCAAGCCATCATCATGACTCTCATCAACGAGGTGGTTTATGCCAAATTAATTCAGAACTCTTCATTATCTTCAGGTGACAAGATATCTTTTACCAAATGGGCTCGCCACCTGCGAAGCGAACTTGAGGATTCGTCAAAAGATACATCGTTTTTAGACCTGCTTGCTCTTGTCCCAACACCTCCTAATGCGGGACTTATTCCACTTGCATCTCTTGCACTCCTCCTATCACATTATCGTGGACCTCCGCCCGCGTTTGAAGCCATCCGCCATTACATCGAACTCTGGCCAAGGTTGCCGGAGAGTGTCAAGTCGGGAAAAGATCAAAATGGGGCTCAACTTCTTCAACACATACTTCGCCAAATAGCCTCGTGTGTAGGGGATCTCCCGTCACTTCTGCACTCAACTAGTTCGCGACCAGCACTGATCGACTCAACCTTACACAACACTTTAACACACGAACATTTGAACTCATTCATACGAAATTTCAGACTCCCATTACAATTCCCCACCAGTACACAAAAGCCAGTCATCGCCATAGCCCTCCCAAATGACTTTTTTCTCGGCCTCTCTGTTTTGGCAGTATCCTCGTATTATACTGCTGCACCTATCAACATATCTGGAGGTGCTTCACAATTTCACAATGATGTCAAATTGGCAAACCCTCGTTGCATTTTGGTTCGCGAATCTGATATATTAAACCTTGGTTTGTTTGACTCTTGGGTAGCCGATTCCGACATTCAATTACTTTTGGTTCGCGAAAACAGGGATTCTACATTCCACCTTGAGTCTTCGGATCCAAAAGCACCTTCAGCAACTTCCCCTCCAATAGCAAACTCTGCAGAGGACTTGGCCCTCATTCTCTTCACAAGTGGAACCAGTGGCACCAAGAAGGTGGTTCCCATTACCACGTTTGGGCTCTTAGTTGGCGTTTCTTGTGTTATCGACTCATGGGGACTTACCCGACACGACTCATGTCTGAACATGATGCCCTTGAACCATGTTGGGGGACTTGTCAGGAATCTATTTGCCCCTGTGCTCTCTGGTGGATCAACAATTCTATGCCCAGCATTTGATCCCAACCTGTTTTGGGACCTGTTGGAAGAGAAAAGAGGGACGTGGTATTATGCCTCGCCATCTATGCACATGAGCATTCTTGCTGAGGGTGAAATCCGTGGTGATGCAGTATCAAAATGTACCCTTCGTTTGGTTTGCAACGCAGCAGGTGGACTGCTTCCCGCCCTAGCGACTCGCTTAAATAACACCTTCAACTGCACTGTTCTACCGAGCTATGGTATGACTGAGTGCATGCCAATATCAACACCACCATTAGGATATCAACTTGATCGCTCAGGAACTTCTGGAATTGGATGTGGTCCGGAAATCTCAATACTCGATGAAGCAGGTAACCAACTACCCCCTGGTCAAGTTGGTCAAATTCAGGTCAGAGGTGGACCTGTTTTCTCGGGTTACCTGGAGGATGGCAAAATCAATAGGTCGGCTTTCCGTGATGGTTGGTTTGATACTGGAGATCTGGGCCTACTTGACAAAGACGGATATCTTTTTCTCACAGGCCGTGGGAAAGAAATCATCAATCGAGGAGGCGAAATAATATCCCCCTTCGAAGTGGAAGAAGCGATTACAATTGCTTCTCAGGATCCCACATCCATCTTGTGCGGACGGATAGAGCAGGTGCTTGCATTTTCAGCTCCACACGACGTTCTCCAGGAAGTTGTCGGGGTTGCCCTTGTTACACGAGAGGCTTTGCCACGTCCAGATCTACGAGACCTGCACATGGCTCTGAAGCCACTGCTTCATTCGACGAAATTGCCAGTAGTGGTTGTTTACATGACTGCATTGCCAACAAGTAACAACAAAATTGTCCGAATTAGATTTGGAGAACGAATGGATATGGGACCTCTGACAAAGGAGACGAAATTAATCGAGAAGCATTTCGAAGCCTCTTGCCCACCTCTCAATAGTTCTCTCAACACTAAAATCTCAAATTCAATTTGCCACTTGGATACTACCTCAGTTTTGAACGAAGTGAAGGCATTCATGGGCGCGGGAATTGAATCGCATGTGCGTAGTTGCCACCACGACGGCACTCCGATTGTATATTTAGCGCCTGGAGAATTGCCAGCGGATATCACAACAGGAGATCGAGAGATCACACTCCTCGAAAGCCACCTCCGAAAGACGCTCGATGGTTTTCTTCTCCCATCTCAAGTCATCGTTCTTGATGCTCCATTTCCTCGAAACATCCAAAGTCAAGTCGACGAAGAGCTTTTGGACGTTACATTGCGGAAGATGAACGAATCAAGTTATAGCCCATCTCTTTCTTCAACGGAGCGACTTGTCCGGGGTGCATTCGCAAGTATTCTTGGCTTCACCGATAGTGAGATCTCTTCAAACTCGGATTTCTTTAACATGGGTGGTGATAGTATGAGCGCCGGTCAGCTACTTTCTATACTTCGTCGCGACTTAAAAGTTCGAGTCCCTGTGGATCAGTTGTTTACTTCAAGCACTGTTAGTGAGCTTTGTACTCTTGTGGATAAAATTCTCCTCGACTCCGTGAAAACCACTACATCGCCCCAACCGAAAATTGGGTGCACTGAAACTTACAGCTCAACGAATCCTTTGGTCCTGCTCATCAATCTCATCCCACTTTTGGTTCTCTATCCGATGAAAGTGGCTCTGCAGTGGACGACCCTTATGTATTCTCTAAGTTCAATCTCGTCAGTTTGGTCAGAACCAAATATGCCGTCTCGTTTTCTCGCTCTGATTGCGTCAATGTTTTTCTCACGCGCGCTGGCTCAAATAGTTACACCGATTTTTGGAATAATAATGAAGTGGATGGTCATTGGGAAATACAGCCAGGGAATGTATCCCATGTGGGGACCTTATCATACAAGATGGTGGATCGTAGACAAGACGTTACAAGTCTGCGGACAAGTAGGTTTCATTCACAAGCAATCTATCTAAACGTTGATGCTAACCAACTACTAGGGCGTTTTTAAACACCTGGAGGTCACTCGAACCTTGTACTATCGCCTTCTCGGAGCCAAAATCGGCAAAGGAGTAACAATTGAAGAGGGAACTACCCTTGGGGAATTTGATCTTCTTGAAATTGGTGATGATACGTTCCTCGATAGATGCATTTGTCGACCATTTGCTGCCGAAACAAATTCTTCCTTGTATCTTGGCCGCATATCGATTGGAAGAAATTGTGTTGTTGGCTTGAAGTCACACGTCTCAGCTGGCTCTGATGTTCCGGACAACACTTTCATCGGGGCGAACTCTTCATCTTATGAGATGAACAGCAGTACTATCGGACCAATCAGCAAACCAAAGGTTAAACCTCATATTCTGCTGCAAATACTCGGCATAATTCCTATCCAGATCTTGGTGCTTTTTGTATCCTCTCTGCCATGGATGGGCGGTCTTGTTGGGATCGTCTCGAATCAAACACAATCAGATACAAGCAATGTCAGAAGCATCGTACTTTGGTGGGCAACTCCTCACCGGATAGGCTACCATTACCTCGCAAGGGCGCTCAATGTCGTCGTGCGTCCCTTTGTGTGGCTGACGCTTGTGGTTTTTACCAAGTTCGCCTTGAACAAAATCTGTGGCATTGCGAAGCCGATGCCAGCCGAGAAAAAGACATCCAAGGACTACTTTCGTTCACATCTACTATCGGAACTGGTTCCAAATGGAAGTCTGAGACAAATCACTCAGCTTTTTGGTTCACATTACGAATTTACATCGATGATTATGAGGGCCTTGGGTGCCAAGGTTGGTCAAAGAGTCTATTGGCCAGGCACTGGTCCGTCGATTCAAGATTTCGATTTGTTGGAAGTTGGGGACGATGTAGTCTTTGGTTCTCGCTCTCATCTCGTCACTTCGGATTCTACCGGCAGCGACAAAATCCGCATTGGCCACGGTGCGATGATTGCTGATCGTGTAGTGGCAAGTCCCGGGACAACCATTGGGGAAGGGGCTGTACTAGGTAGCGGTGCATTTATCAAGAGAAACCAGATATGCGAACCAAAAAGTGTCTGGGTAGGGAATAAAGATGGAAGCGCACTTTGTCTCTCTGGGCAAACCAATTCCCAAAATGAGAAACCAAACTACTATGGAGACACATCAAAAGACTCTCCAGCATCCAGCAATCCACCATCTTATCCCGGGTCAATCACCTCACCTGAAGTCATCACCACATCCACCCCATTTGGACGTGCATTTTATCAAGGGCAGGCTACGTATCACGTCTTTGGGCAAACATTCCTCTTCGTTTATTCCACGTTCATTACGGTGTTTGTTCATTTCTACTGGGACGTCGGCGTACTATCGACAATTATTCTCTCGCGCAGCTTGATGGCTTATGATCAGTTCTACCCTCGCTGGTACCAGCCATTCAAACTTTATGCTTGCGATATCGTCGCCCTCTCCTGTCTCTACTCGGTTCTTTCATTCCTCTCCCTGTTGATCGTCATCGCAGCAAAATGGATCCTTCTTGGTCGTCGCAAGGTCGGAAATTACGACTGGGATAAGTCAAGCTACTGTCAGCGTTGGCAACTCTTCCTTACAATTGAAGCGATCCGTCGTAGATGCTTTGGTGGTTTTGGGGTTCTGGGACTATTTACCGGGACACATTTCATCGTTCTCTATTTCCGCGCCTTGGGTGCTACAATTGGAAAAGATTGTGCCTTATTTGCAGGAGGTAGACCCGGTCTTATGTTTACGGAACCGGATCTCTTGACCCTTGGGGATAGAGTAGCCGTGGACGACGCGAGTTTAGTTGGTCATGTGAACTCCAGAGGCAAATTTTCATTGAATGAGTTGCATGTGGGGAGTCGGAGTGTTTTGAGATCGGGTAGTAGACTCCTATCAGGAGCAAGGATGGGTGAGGAGTCAGTTTTGTTGGAGCACACTCTCATCATGGCTGGTGATGTAGCAGATGATGGTGTGACCTATCAAGGGTGGCCAGCGGATGTTTTTCATGGGAATCGAGTAAATGCGCGGGGAACTTAGGTAAGAAAGAAACATGGCACACATATAAGCAAGAGAAATTATAGTTTTCATTTCATTATCAAGTAGATGTTACTGTAGTACCTGTTGGATAGATCTCGTAATTTTATTACCTCTCGCTTAAGTTTGTATCCCCGCTCGTAATGTTTCTTAGTATATCTCTGTTTATATAATAAATTAACTTTGCTGAAAGAACTTAATCATTCTGGCATGCCAATCGAATGCTACGCGGATGAGATCTTGAGAGTTTATTTGACTAACACTGTTCCTACTACGCTGATACTTAATACCACAAAAAAGTAACGCAATTGGTAACTCATGCATACCAACTCGAGTTCCTTTTTCTCACTCTAGGTCACGACGTAGCTTCTCCCATATTATAGGATCTGCGGGGTACCGCCGTAAATGAGTCCATTGTAATTATCCATAACTATTTACGGTGACAGATCATTGCGTTTCAAGCATTATGCTGACAGGTTTGCATAACGGCCTTATTGATTTCCCAGTAGATACCCAGTCGCGCGCAAGGGTCGAAGGTTCATCTGCAAGCAATGGTCAGTAAAAACGTTTCAATACTAGTTATCCAACTTACTATGTCAGTGGTAATATTTCCAATATCGGCAATTCCAGTATTTCCCGCATCCGCAATTATTTCCGCCTTCATCATTTCGATCAATTGCTCAACCCCGTCAGTTCCGTAAATGTTGCTAAACATGAACGGTCTTCCAAGGCCAACGGCTTTGACCCCCATCGCTAAAAGCTTGAGCACATCGCTACCGTATCGAACACCGGAGTCAGCGAACACCTCAGTCTGGGTGAAAACCTGTGGCGCATTATCATAGATCTCCAGCAGGATCTCCATGACAGTTTGAGAGGTATCAAGTTGTCTGGAGCCGTGATTACTGATATAAATTGCTGGTGCACCATGTTCAACGGCCATGAGAGCATCTTCAACAGTCTGTATACCCTTGGGGATGATTGGTAGATCAGTGAGAGTCTTGAGCTGATCATACAAGTCCCAAGTATGAGGTGGGTAATCATATGTGGGGTCTGATGGCCTCCATCTTGCATTGCGTGATCTCGTTGGTCCCCATGAGTTATCGACAGACCAAACAATCGCTTTGCTGCCAGCCGCTTCTGCACGCCTGATTATTTTTGTTGTTGCGTTGATACCATTGCGAATGTAAAGCTGCTGAAAGGTGATCTGGGCTGGGTCTTTTGCGGCGGCAATCTCCTCGATCGACAGGCTTGCGAAAAGGGATGGCTATTTTATAGTAAGAAATGAATCCAAGGGGTACATAGTTCGGCAGTTGGAGTGTGGCTTACGATGTAGAGAATATCACCTGCCCACGCGCCTTTCACTAGGTTCGTCTCACCCAATGGATGGCCCCATCCAGCTTTGGCAGCTGGTGCAATGAAGAATGGGGAAGAAAAGTTGTAACCGAGAATCGTCGTGCTGGAAAGAATTAGCACATGGCAATTAATCAGTGTACGAGTGATTTACTTCAAGGTGTTTTGAACATTTGTAATGTCTCGCAGAACTCTTGGACGAAGCTTGATTGAAGGAAATGCCTCCAGACTAGCACGATATGCTAAGATTTGATACTTGTCAGTATATTGTGAATGACGAGGAGAAGTATGGCACGAACAGTATTCTCCTGCGGCACCTGTTCGGTAATAGGCATAAACAGAAGAGTTCAAGTAATTCTCAGCCGCCCAGTCAAAGTCAGGAATGGTCACAATATCATCCAGTGGAAGAAGAGTTCCAACAGATGGGGCGTTGCTCCCAAGATATGTGAGTAATCCCGTGTCGGGTGTCTCAACCCAAGGCCTTGCTGCCGAAACAGTAGGGGCAAAGTGGAACACCGACAAGGCGAGGACAAGAAACGACATGGCGATGAGAAGTTACTTGATGATAGAAGTTCCTTCAACAAATGCGATATAGCTCAATTCCAAATGAATGCAATGAACGATGGACAACGAAAAGTGTGATTCTCTTGCTAACATCTTTACTCCAAGTCCTGATATACATGTGCTTCGATGATGCAGTGAGAAGCTGCAAAGAAACCAAGGGCGTAGAAGTTGACGCATGGCCGCAGCGATCCGCCGGAAGAACAACTGCGATAGGAAGCTTAATTGACGGAGGAATAGATTCCCATGTAGACCCACTGCTTCGTAAATTTATGTTTCATATCCTAGTAAGTATTTATTTATTCTTATCATCACGATAAGCAAAGTGGGTATGCAGGTACGATTTCTCAACCCTGTATTGTCACCATGGGCGTGCATTATTTACAGAACAGACATACGGAGGTTTTATGTATATTATCTGATAGTAAACCTGTAAATCACCTAAAGAGATGCTATTTTTGAGCTTTCAAGGCCGAAGAGGTTGTTTGAGTAGGCATCGTGGTTTTTGACATGTCTTTGTTAAGATTTCTTCCTTTGTTCCGCGCAACTAATCTAGTTGGTAAAGATTGACCAGGACAAAAAAGCAAATACAATTTCCTCTCCATCTCCTCTGTACAATGTTTCTTTGTTCTTAGGAATTGTTCGGTGGCACAGTGATTTATGGGAACATATGCCAGAATTGACTTATTCAGTTCGTTGTCATTATCCGTAGAAAGTGAAGCTGCACGCCCATTTCTAACCCTCCAGCTCCGTGGCGTCAAAAAGTTGGTGATCTGTCTGGTTGGTTCTATGAGGGGTTTGTTGCTCTTACCGGATGCGGAATTATTTCTCTTTGTGCATATTATGGAAACATTCGTGTGGGCCTCCAATTCTCTGAACAACTCTCTATCCGATATTTACTGAAAAATTTCGAAGCATCAAGTTTTTTTTATCGGATTGCTTCAGTGTCACTTTTTATATTTGCACTGGCAGGCTTTTGGACTTTACACATGCGAAGTAGCAACACACAGCAAAATGGATAAGAGGCCGTTCCAGGGTAGTGATAGGGAGGATATTGATGTTAAAAAAACGAGACTGGTGGGGGGAATAGGCGATATCAATTTAGATAAGGAGGAGGAACGAGAAATCATGGGTGAAATACCTTCTGCTCCAGCTCCAGCAAATCCACCCCTCCAAAAAGGTCATGCCTAGGCGACAAGATTCGCTCTTGCAACTGACCGAGATCCTACATCCAATGGCTCACCGGAAGAGGAAACATTAGTGGACCAAGTGAACGAATATCAAAAACCAATCTTAAGGGGTTCACCGTGGCTATGTTGGAAGATATGGGGTGTTGAGGAAATCCAGATGCCAAGCCGAATAAACTAAGTTGCACTATTCATCCAGTGTACCATAGAGATAGATGGTTTCAGGAGGAGCGAATTCCAAAATGGGGTCGTTCTGAAGTAGGAGGGGACTGGAGCTGGGATAATCCTATTGCATGGAATGTTCTAGAGCCGATTTTGCGTCTAGCATCACGCGTGCTAGTTAGTGCACATTTTACGGGAGTTTGGCGATGGTATTCTGACTACTATATGCATATAGATCTTTTACTGATAATTAGTAGGTTAGATGGATTTTTGCATGGCCCATACCAATTCATTCCACAGAATAAACTTCACCTAGGCCTTCAATGACATAAATTCGAATTCGCAGACAAGGGAATGTACTCATTTCATCGGCGAGAAGGTATTAAATTCGAAAAAGGACATGCTGAAATTCAAGCCGCTATCGAGAAATGTCTCAGAGAAATAAGATACACGTTGGAAATGATTGGACCGGACGTCTACGCGCATGCCAACTCAACATTGCCGAACGAGTGTACTATTTCTGTAAACGTCAATCCACTGAAAAAGTTAGTGGAAAAGGACCTTTCTGAATCAGAAAAACTTAATGCGCAATTTAACTTAGCGACTACTGTGAGTTATCAATGCTGCCTACCTGACTCCTTGAGAACTTAATTTGACAATTCAGTAGATTGTTCAAGAATCTATGGTAAGTGTCATTAGTATGCTAGCCCTATTTGTTTTAAACTAACTACCTTCTCTAGCATGCTTTATTCTCCAATATCATGAGAAGGGGTCCCGACATAGCAATACTAGACGACAAGAGGGGCCAAAGACCACATAGAGAATTTTGGGACCCTGACCCCGTAAGAAGTGCACACTAATCTGATATTATTTTTAAATTTTTGATTTGCAACTAGTTTTTCGAAGACAAGGAAGTTTCAGAGATGGGAAGGAGTTGGGAACACGCTGTAACCTAGCCCTGCCCCTGTTGTGAAATTTCGTGCGTGCTGACTCTGGTTCTTTGGAGGTAGTCGAATGGCTCTTTATGGCAATGCTCGTGTGTACTCAAATTCATTCAGTAACTATCTTACCGGGGCAAATACCGGACGGGAGGCATTACTAGATCTTCCCACACTTTTATCTTCTTTTGTCGACTCTTGATTATACCAGAGACAATATTATCAGAGATGTTGCTAAATTATGATAGTTTCTCGTAACGTGGGCCATACTATTAGTAAGTGGCCAAGCTGGGTAGATTATTGGTACGGCGCTACTTATATACACCAGAGGCATAGAAACCCAGGGAACTTCCCAGTTGGGACACCTGATGACTCTTTCCCTATTCCCGCACATTTTGTAGAAAATATCCAACAGGATATATTCTGGGAAGCCTATATCCCAGGACTGGGTCAATCAGCGACTCGAATTCCACGGATATGGGGAGTGCGACTGACTCGTCCCCCTGAACAACCGAAGCATCCATCGATGCTATGGCATCAGTCAATTGCGGGACCCGGCTTGAAGTAATATAACCCAGGTTTCGCCTCTCTTCTTCCTCAACCTCCTGGGCCTCTAGATGAAGAAGTAGAG
>LLCD01000482.1:0-18215 GCA_001414355.1 Hymenoscyphus salicellus
ACCGAAAGCTTAATGTCTTGTCTTTAATTCGTTGCTAAGAAGTTTGAGTTTGCCTATCACTTTGTGGGTCTCCAGGAGGCGTCTGCGTTTCTGTCGCTCTGCTGCTTGATACTTTCCATTTTGCTTATACAAGTCTATCCAATCATCAATATATGCTTTGTAGAACATGAATTATACCGAGTATGATAGGTTGTGAGTGAGAAGAAGCTCAGAGTGGGGCAAGTGACAAGGGTCTATCGGGCCGACGCCGACCGATTATGATAGGGAAATTTTGGGTAAATAAAATAGCTTCAACCTGAAGCATCGGAACTCATTCATCCCACCAGCATACAACGTCTCCAACGCCTTCGAAATGCCTTCGCAGAATATCCCAGTTGATTTGCGAAGTAGTCCAGTGCACCAATCCGACGATGATGCCAATTCATCTGCAGAAGAAAGCATGGGAGACCAATCCAGCGGGGTAGATTCCGACTCAGATTCCCTCGATAGTCACGGATCGCGAAAACGAAGGAAGATCTCTCCACCTCCTATTCAAGATAATTCGGACGACGATGACGAACCCCGAATCGCAATATCCTCTGTACCCTCGCGAATAAGCAAGAAAAGCGCCCCGGCGAAAGTGGTTGTCTCTCCACCGGCTACGGGTACGATACTAGCCCTCACAGACCCGAATACAAGCTTTGCTGCGTTGGATGTGAAGCCATGGTTGGTTGGGAGTTTGAACTCGATGGCTATTAAGAGGCCGACGGGTATTCAGAAGGGATGTATACCGGAAATATTGAAGGGGAGGGATTGTATTGGAGGCAGTAGGACTGGTTCTGGAAAGACTGTTGCATTTGCGGTGCCGATTTTGCAGAAATGGGCTGAGGACCCTTTTGGGATATTTGCCTTGATATTGACACCAACGAGGTATGTAATTTATGGTTGCGCAAAGGTGTACTTGTGCAATATTGTTACTCCGACTGTCAATGAATGCCTGACTAATGATGAAATAGAGAACTTGCCCTACAAATTTTTGAACAAATTAAAGCGATATCCTCCCCTCAAAGTCTCAAAGCAGTCCTAATTACTGGAGGTTCGGATATGCGACCACAAGCAACTGCCTTGGCCCAAAGACCACATATTGTAATTGCGACGCCAGGGAGATTGGCAGATCACATACGCACATCTGGAGAGGACACAATTTGTGCATTAAGAAGGGTACGAATGGTGGTACTCGATGAAGCGGATCGATTGTTAGCAGGTGGAATGGCAGGAAGCATGCTCCCAGATGTGGAAGAATGTTTTTCGGTCCTCCCACCACCAGCAAAGAGGCAAACACTACTATTCACAGCTACAATTACTCCCGAAGTTCGAGCTTTAAAAGAGCGACCACAAACACCTGGAAAACTACCAGTTTTCGTCTGTGAAGTCGATACTCAAAAACTCGCCATCCCATCTTCTCTTCGGCAGATGCACCTCCAAATCCCAGTTACGCACCGAGAACATTACCTACACATGTTCCTTTTAACCGATACGAATCTCCCAAAATCAATCATCATATTCTGCAATCGTACCTCCACAGCCGATTACCTCACCCATCTCCTCCGTCTCCTCGAACACCGAGTCACAGCCCTCCACTCCAAACTCCCACAAAGACAAAGAATCGACAACCTCGGTCGATTCCGGGCGTCAGCAGCTAGAATTTTAGTAGCAACAGACGTTGCAGCAAGAGGTCTCGATATTCCAGAAGTCGGTCTGGTGATAAACTACGATATACCCCGCGATCCGGATGATTATATCCATCGCGTGGGAAGAACTGCTCGTGCTGGAAGGAAGGGAGATGCTGTTACGTTTGTGGGACAGAGGGATGTACAGCTTGTTCAAGCCATTGAGGCGAGAGTTGGGAGACAATTAGACGCCTGGGAAGAGGAGGGTGTTAATTTGGAGACAAGAGTTATCCGTGAAGCTCTAAAACTTGTAGGCGAGAAGAAGAGGGAAGCTATGTTGGAGATTGAGGAAGGACGAGAGGTTGGAGGCAAGAGGAAAAGGGGGATGGTCAAGCTGCGTAGCACTTGAGCTTAAAAGAAATTTAAGATGCTATTTCCATGACTCTTTTGCTCCCTCTGAAATGTGCCAACTGGTATAAGACCGATTACTTTTTTTTTCTATCTTAAAAAACGGGATTATTGTTCAAGAACGACGACCCCTTAGGCTAAAATACTAGAGAAATAACTGCAAAAACCTAGACAAAAGAGTCCCCATATAAATCTTCACCACACCACGTACCTATTCACAAATCCATCGACTGTCGAAACAAAAAAATAATTGTTCGAAATACGATAGTGATCTATCGTTCGCAGAAATGCGGCTTCTGTGGCTATTTGATAAATTAGAATTTGAGGATTCCAATTGAATTGTAGAGTAAACTTACATCGAACACAGTGCCTCCAGATTTCAATGTCTGAAGTTGACTTCAGTCTGGCGCTCTCCCAAGTGAGCTAAAGCCGCTGAGGAATTGTTGTGATTGGTTGAATAATTACAAGATATTTCCTGTACTGTTGTGGAGGGCTTGGAGGAGTGGGTTTTATATGGGGACTGTTGGGGGGTGGGGTTGGTGCGGGTTGGTGTATTGAAGAAGGAGGAAGGAAGGAGTGAGAGCTTGAAGACTGAGTGGAGTTTTGGTTTCTCGCCTGTTTGGCGTGTAGAAGTTGAAGTCAAGCAGGGTCGTTCCTTCCCTGACAACAATGATTCAATTTGCAACGGGTTAGGAGACGGGACTCTGGCTCCTTCCTCCTGCTTGATTTGTCAAACTTCACTCATGGGTCCCAAACTCCTCAATAAATTCACATACATAACCTCCCATTCATAGCTTCCTTTACTGTTGTAACTGCTGTTTTGCTATATCACTTCTTTTTCTTTTTAGGTGTCTCTGTCAGGTTATTCGCGTAAGCGTCCCTTTAATGAAAGACGGGATGCTCTGTGATCAGGTCTGCTACTCTGCTCTCTCAGTTATGACAAATGAAAGCAGGAACTTTCTTTTTCTTTTTTTCTTTGAATGTACTCGGATAGCTGAGTTTATATTTCATAGGTGTTGAAGGGAAAGTGCGTTAAGGCTGGCACATGACGATCATCCACTGAGTGATCTGCGATTACACAAAGTGGGGTGAGGTTGGAATGTATCTAGGTAATTCGCCTTCTTTCCAAAAGAGTGATTAGCAAGAGTGTCAACTCGCAACGCATTTCTCGGTTCGTCTTCTGCTTGCAATTACGAGTTGATTCACAGTTTCCAGCGGGTACCTCCGAAGTGCGGGGATCTACAAATAACGTGCTGGAGCTTGCTTTTATTCTTGTTCCCATACTCCACGTGTCTTTTCTTTCTTTCGAGTGACCAGCTTTGAAACTGGCTGTGGAACCATCGCTCATCTCCACACTTACACGTTCTTTCTTTCCCAATATTGAAGCCTCCGTAATGGCGGACAAGAACAGAATCTCGGCTTCTTTCAAGTCTTACAAGGCAGCTAATTCTTCTTTGGGACTCCGGCAGAGAATGGGTGTTATCTGGGTTCTTTCTGGTGTTTGTGGGTTTTCCTTCCATTCACATCGATGGATCCGCTGTGATGATGGCGATTGGGACATAAACTGACATATATTTTCCCAACAGTGATAAACGTCATCGCAGCCCTCTTCACTTTCTTCCGTCGGAGTAAAACCCTTAGACCTGAGAAGTATTCTCGTTATGTGTTTCTTACTGTAGGAAGGACATTCATGAGGTTGGCTAGTGTTCAACAACAACAGTATGTTTCTTTCGTTACTTTTTTACTTTCTCTGCTTGTATCTTCTCTAGTCTATCATGGTCCACACTTTTCGATGTAGTGGCAACGAATACTGATTACGAAAACAGATACGTGCTCCCACACACTGATGAAGTCTATCTCTCGCATGCCAAAAAGAAAGGCTACGAACCCAAAACCATCTACCTCACAGACGGAACAGCAGCCCATTGGATAGGAAATGATGATCCAGATTTCGTACTCGTCAACTTCCACGGTATTTTTCTGTCTATTATACTAAGTATCAAATGAAGAATCTTACCAACGCTCTTCAACAGGAGGAGGTTATGTCCTGCCAGCAGCCCCGGCACAATTCGATTTTCTCGACGATCTTACGAAAGGCCTAAACAGAGGACTTTTACTCCACCAGACCAATAATCCCCTTACAATCTCAACCCTCTTCCTCTCCTACTCGCTCGCACCCTCAAACCCCTACCCAACCCAACTCAAGCAAGCAACTCTCCTCTTAGACCACATCATAAACACTCTTCGCATCCCACCAAGCCGCATCGTCATAATGGGGGACTCTGCGGGCTCCTCACTTGCTCTCGCTTCGTTATCTCATATCACCCACCCCCACCCATCTACAGTGATTCCTCGTTTGGATCTCCCAAAGCGAGAATATTTCAAGGCAGTCGTCCTCCTAAGTCCATGGGTAAACCTAAGTCTCGAACATGATTCTTGGGTGAGAAATAGATACAAAGATATCTTCGCCATGGAAACGGCCAAAAAATGGGCTGAGGCTTGGATGGGTGCGAGTTATGGTTCTGGCGCCGAACCATTCAAAGACAGTAGGGATTTCTATAATTTCGCCAGTCTTGCCCCCAAAGAGTGGTGGGCTGAGTTGCCGGTTACGGATGTACTGGTTGTTTGTGGCCTGGAGGAGGGTTTGGTGGATGGAATTAGGGCTTTCTCTAAGGTTTTGAAAAAGGGATTTTTAGGTGTTGATGATCGTAATGCTGAGAGTAATGCCGGTAGTAAGGATGAGAGGGTGAGCAAATTTGAGTATTTTCAAGCGGAAGGGGAGTTTCATGATATGATGAATATTGGACCGCAAGTTGGGGAAAAGGGAGAGTGTCAGCAAGCTTTGTTATTGAGACAATGGCTTTTGAATAGAGTTTTGGGGCTCCGGGGCTGATTTTGGCTCGGGGAAAGGGAGGGGGGACTGGAGTTATTGACGGGAGGGAGGGAGGGAGTATCTAGAAGCTTGGGCTTTTATGCGATGGCGTTAGCAATGATGATTATTTGTTTTTGGTGTTCTACAAAAAGAATTGTTATTGCAATCGTGAAAACCCTTGTTGATTCCAGCCCGATATAAAGAATTCTGTCTCTAAACTATTCATGCGAGAAAAGTGGCAGTAAATACGTGTAGTTCGTACCTGCCAATTTAACTTTTGTGGCGAATTAGAACACTTTGGGGCCGTTCACCATGGTGTTTTCAAACAGCCAAGTTTGAAGGTGCTTTGAATGGGTTGGAAAGTTACATAGGTTATTGATTTTCCGTGGAGTTCAGTGTCTACCGCGTGCTACTTTTCTTACTTGTGCTTTACATTAACGAGTCTCCGTTTAGCATATACATTTCTATGTCAGGGGGGAGGGTTAGTGTTGGTGTTGGTGTTGGTGTTGCTGACACGGAAACCCCAGCTTCCTTGGAGACCTTTTTCCTGAATGCCTATGAAGTTATATTCCGAGCTTCTATTTGCTCGGAATATAACTACTGCCAAGGTTGCGAAAGACGACTTGAACGATTTAAGTATACAACATTCTTGGAAGGGTTTGCTGATCATTGGCAGCTTCGCTTCCAACATTGCTTAAAGATGTTGGATATGACCAACTTTTCCTTCGCTGCAACCACTCCAGCAGTTTTGCAACATGGCTTCACGCTAAGTATATATCGAAGCTAGAGCTAATAATATTCTATTAATATCTAACAGGAACAATGAAAACGGGTTTTCGTGTAGCACGAGATCACGAGAATTTCCCTTGAACACATACACCAAAGAGACTGAATTGACCTAACCAACTCTTCCAAGATCCTCTGGGCAGAAACCAGACATAAATCATGGCTGTTGAATCCATTTCGAGAAGAACAAAGAGTCTGAGGGCTTATAAATCCCCAAAATGCCTTCCTCAAACTCCTCCAAATATCCTCATCATACTTTACTCATAAATCAATCTACGAAACTTCAACATGTCGAACCAAGGTTATTCAGCTTTCGATCAAGACAGCCAAGATGCACTAACATCAAACTCCCAAACTGGCGGCAACGAAACTGCCCAATGGCCAGCAGGTGAACAAACCCCTTCACGGGCCGCATTCGATCAGTCAAGCCAAGATGACCTTGCAAAGAGTAATGCACCGAAAGACTATTCAAACTCTGAATGGGCGCAGGCTGGGAAGGAAAAGAAACCGGAACCAGCGAAACAGAGTAGCTATTCTGATACCGATTGGAATGCCCCCAAAAAAGAAGGTAGTGGAAATTGATGCAAGATATAGAGTAGTTGGGGAGGGTTATGTGATTCATTTCTTGTTGGTACTAGGATAGTGTTGAAGTAGACTGTTTGTTTGGGTGAGATATGAGGAGTTCTCTCTCTATCTATTTACAGTCTTTCTTGAGGCTTTTCTGTTTATGCTTTTTACTTCCATTCCTTGAACTTCCCGCTTGTGATGAGATTTTGCTTACCACAAGAAACCATTGCTGGGGCCCGTGGTGCAAATATAAGACTATTGTTCTCGCCTAACAAAACTTTCCCAATTACAAACTAAGGTCCATCCATAAGTCATGTTCCTTCCTTCTATGGTATGTATTGTGAATTTCAAAGACTCAGCGTTATCATTATGTTCAAACCACCATATTCTATGCCGGTTTCTTTGCATCTATAGTTCCAGTATGATGTAAGACTCTCTCTTTCTCTTAAGTGAATTATAAGAACTTCACGATATGGTGGCGTCAACTATACTTTGATGACGGCGAATTGACCAAGTAATTTACCGCCCTTGGAGAAAGTCAACTCCTTGTATTTGCAGGGTACAAAATATATCACAGTAATTTCATACAGGCTCGGAAAAGTGAACTGTCCAGGAAGATATTCTCGTACAATCTGTGATTCTAGTAGGTTGAGAATCAAGCCTATCTTTCACACTTCCCCTTTTCACTCGCTTATTCTGGTTCATTTCCTTGACCCTACAACCCCCGCCAAGGAGTGATGATGCAACCATTTACTTACATACGCAGAGTAGCTAGCCTTTAATTTATACCTTGGAAGTGGTGCAGATGACAGCTACGTCAGTTAACAGCACGGATCACAATCTTGGGGTATAAAAATAGGGTTCCTTCTCCCAAGTTACGCTTCAAACCATCAACATTCAACTCTCAATTGAACACACAATAACAATTCATACAAAGAACTCTCAATACATCTCCAACATATCCAACTGCACAAACACTCAATACACAAACACTCAAACAAAATGCTTTTTGATAACATCTACACATTCCTCGTCACCCTCCTTACCTTCTTCCCTCTCGTCAGCGCAGACTTCTATAATAAGTAAACCACGCATTCAAACCCACCCAGTGGTTCCCACAATATATACAACTCCTTTTCCATACAAGAATCATAACTGACGCTTGCGTGGTCCCGTCTACTACGGAATGAGCGTTGCAATCAATGACGACGCTAGCTGGTCCGGCGCTGACAGACTCAAGCTCTTTAACGAAATCCCCAACTGCTCAACGTACTGTTAATACGGGCTTTTCAGTACCTGGAACGATATTAATCGAGGTGCTTCTATGTGGTAAGTGGGATTCTCGGTGCACTTTCCCTTTTCTACCTAGGCATTGTTGGAGTCATCCGTAACCCCCGAGACACTTACTCCCGACACATACTCCAAAACTCTTGGATATTTCACAAAGAAGTAGACTGAGTCCGGGATCCTCGTTATAGGTCCTGCGATGGTGTGTTTCCAAAACGGGTGGTCCCGATACCTATCCCATCACCCGACTCGAACTCTCGGATGAGGAGAAGAGGCCAATCACTAACATGGTCTTGGATGACATCGTAAGCAAAATGACTTTCATGAATGACATATGTACTAATTTAAAATAGACATTCTACCAAGTTGAATATGAGCCTCAACGCTTCGAAATACACTGGAAGAAGCCTGATGGAAGCCATGGCGACGGTCACGATATGGGCTTCTGTATGCGCACTCTCCCTGAAGATGCTGATGTTTGGGTTCTGGATCGTGAGGGAGTCCTCAGTCATGGTCAGGCAGTTCAGATTTTCCATTGTTTTACACCGCTGGAGGTTATTGTTAGTTGTCAGTCCAATGGCTGTGACTAAAGTTTTTCATTGTGGTTGGAAAGAGAAGAAGGCGAGGTTCAAATAGAGCTTGCTGAGAAGAAAAACCTCGATAGATGCTTTGTCAAGGGACTGGCATTAAATTTCCTTCTTGTATTTATTTTTTCCATTTTCTTCATCGGTCTTTGGGTCATTTTTAGGGGGGGGCTTATTCCCTGCTGTGGAATACTTTCTCCGTTTCGTTTTGCAGGCGGAACATCATTTTTTGGATTACAAATGCTAGATGATTTGGATTGGAATTTGGGAATAGAAGGAGGGTCTGGACAGTACACACATAATGAGAAAAAGAGCGAATCTTTGCAATAATGCTTCACTCTTTGGATTGAATGTTATAGGCCAGTAAAAACTTTGACAAATGGAATGGATTACAACTATCTTTTCGCAGCACTTACCCATTTCGTAAGAGTTCCCTGACGCTGATTAGAAGGGGGCCAGTCCTGCCCAACGGGGGTAGTAAACGTCCCACACTTCGTACAAAAACCCAAGTGAATCCAGACAAGGCCACAATTGGGACAGTCAACTCTACGTTTTCCCTCAACTTTAGCCTGTATAGCTTCTAACCCAAAAGGTGGTGAAACCTTTTGGGTTAGATCTATCATCTGTAATTTTAGTGGTCAGCTTCGCAAATACGGAGAAGGGATGCAAAGTGGATATAGTAGTGGTTAACTAGTAAAGAAAAGAAAACTGAAAATCTGTTCAATCTTAAAGTCTCATTTTTACCTTTGTATTCTTTGCTGTTTTTATTAGATACTGAAGAAGAGTTCATTTTCTTTGTTTATAAGCGACAACCCCCTTTGAGTGATCAATGCTACCCCGTTTACCTTGTTTAGACGCCACATCGTTTGATGAAGAAAAAGAACTATGCTTACTTGCATTAGACTCTGACCACTTTCCAAAGCGCATTCTGATCATCCCCTCGCTTAAACCAAAAAACCATACCATGCCCACCCTTCAAAATAAGAACAAAGAAACAAGAAACAAGAAACAAGAAACAAGAAACCCCACTCTGACGATTAGCTGTCACTTTCATCCGATTATCCACTTAATGTTATTCGCAGGTTATCTACATATAGTTAACAAACATCTAGTCAAAATACAACTTGAACTCCTAGACAAGATCAGTTTAACTAGCCTGCAAATACCAACGCCTCTCATCCCAACCCATCCACTCATTTCCCTATTCTCAATGAAATAACATGCCACATCCCATTCACCCAGCATGCTCCTGTACAAAAATCCATCCTTGGGAAACTCAAAAATCGCTTTGAGCCCACTCGGCAGGGTGATCAAACGCTCTGACTTGGAGGTAAGACTAACGGGGAGGCACACGACACCGGCCGGCAGCCCCGCATATATTTTTTCTTCGATCGCAATTGTTTTTTGAGATTTATTTTTTGAGTTGGGAGTACTTTTTTCATGGAAAACATTGAAAACATTGAAAATTTGGGAAGAATGATCATATATTGGTTTTTATTCACCGGGACAGGTTAATGCAAGAAATGGGTTGGTCATTCCTTCGATTGATGCAATCTCAAAGATCAAAAAAGAAGCATGCTGCAAGCTATTACATGCATAAGGAAGAAAGGAAGATTTGAGCTATTTTCGGGTAGCAACTTATCCAAGCTTACCTAGGAACAGTTTGACTTTCTATTCATAGGTAACCTGGGAATAGTATATTTGATGAAGACTATTGGTAAGTCACCTCCCAATAGATAGAAAATGGCTCTAAGAGTGGGCAATTCACGAATAGCCAAAGGAAAATTTAAATGATTCACAGTTACTTGTTAGAGATCCTCATCTTCTCAATAAAGAGTATTAACGCTGACCGATTTTGCATATGCTATTCGTAGGCCACCTACCAACAGTCATCCATCCTATTCGTAGGTCGCCTACAAATGGCACCGGTAAGCGAAGACCGCCAAACTGAAAGGTCATCTACCTATGAGCTCCAAATGTGCGAAGTGTCCAGAAGAATTGCTTGAAAAGAATAGGGAAATGGCCTTAATTGTTGTAGATAATCTCAGACAATAATTTGACTAGAGAAGGAATTCTCGGAACGTGAAAAAGAGGAGTGAAATGCAACTCCATCGATATCACTTGATCAACGAGGTCCATCCACGATATTCTCCCGCTATCTCCTTGTCGTGAATGATTTTGCAATCATCAACGGGCCAGCATGAATAACGCCAACTTGGTGGTAGCAGTGCAGTCCAGCGCATCCAGCTGTGGCTTGGGGTTGCCAACCCTAAGCCTTTGAGGCTGATGAGGTGGTGGTCTCACGTGAAAGAAAATACGCAATATGGGGTGGTGGTTGGATTGAGGCTTACCGTTTGGAGGCTCTGACTGGGCTGTAAATTGGGAATTGACAAAGTAAGAAAACTCAACACTTGCTTGAAACCCGAATAGAATATATAGACAGAGGAAGCAACCACCGGAGAGAGTTGGGAAAGCAAAATATGATCTCTCGAATAGAATAAGAAAGCAGAGAAGTGATGCAACGCAACTTAAAGGAGAAGGCGCAACACGTGATGTATAATTTCTTTAAGGTTAATGGGAGGAAGGATGCAAGGGAGGAAGGATGCAAGGGAGATTTTGGTCATCATTGCTTGCTGGCTGTCAAGCTCCTCCAAGAAAGACAGGAGGAGACAAATTGGCATTCGAGAATCCAGAAAAGATTCCATTGCAAAGCTCAAGAAAAGAAGTTGGTGCTCTTCATATGAACTTTCCCTCCTTCATGATTTCATGCCAGCAAAGCGTTTGGAAGAAGCCAAAATGATCCGCAGCGGCGAACCTTCTATTTATAGCCGGCCCATTGATTCGCAGAGACATGACGGAAAATGATCGAACACGAGAAGGCTCGCAGGTCCATCCCCGGATGCCGCAAGGAGGACAGGGGTAAATCAAGCGTCTCCTCATTTTCTCTCTCTTCGCTCGAGACTCTCCTTCCTTCTCCTTGATTCACCTCCACGACCATTCTTCTCCTCCATACGCCAAAATACTAATCCGCCTCTCGTTATTGTAATTCACCATTTTCAGGCCTCACTCGTTCGGTCCAATAATTTTGTTTGCAAGGAAGGCGCAGTTCTAGTTTCTTAGGTGAGTGGCAGTGGTGGTCGCAGTGGTGGTCGCAGTGGTGGTCGCAGTTGCCGGTTCTTGGGGCTTCTCTCCCTCGGGCAACAGTGGTGCAGCAGCAGCGTTCTAACGGAGCCACGACAGGGGGACTTTTTCAATCAACAATAGACACTACACCATCCCATTACGAATCCATTGCCTCCATTGCATCCCTTCGAACACGAAAATACTGTTAGTGGAAACGATCATCCAGTACTTGCACCAAATATCGTCTTGGATACGGGTCGTGGTGTACTTTTTGGGAGGATTTGGAGGAAGCTCTGGTGAAGGGATTCCGAGGGGTTTTGTCAACAGTCCAACCACAACCACAACCACATACATACACGATGAGGGCCACGATACAGTTCTACTCCTTATTTATTCTTCTGCTTGCCACTTTTTCTGCCGCTTGGCCTTGGCCACGATGGTTACCCGAGATGGATGCTCTAGTCGTACGACAAGATAACAATGGTGAGAATGCACCCAACTCCCCCATCCGATCATCATCCAAGGGAGTATCCAACCTAACAAAACCCCACAGCAGACTCAACAACAGCAGCAAAAGCATCCGCCACAGCATCACCATCCAACACGGCCGCCAAATCCGACACGAAGACAGACGCAACAGATTCCAAAGCCTCCGCAACCGACAAAAACACCGCTTCAGCAACCGGCACAACAGGCCCCATAACCGACGCTCCCAAAACCACAGAAGCCTCCACCACGGCCTCGACCGAGAAATCCTCGTACGGAAATGAGAACCCAGCCGGAGCAGTCGTCCTCATGACGCCCTCCGTAATCGCCGGTTCCCAATTCTATAAAATCGGCGACAAAGTAACCTTCGCATGGAACTACACGAATCTCCTCGCAACACCCACCGCCGTAAACGTCTACGCCACCAACTCCCTCGCGAAGAACTACTACACCATGACAGCCAACATGACCGTCGGTGCCAACAGCACCCAAGCCGTCATCTGGGATACTGCGAACTACACATCCTCCCCATCAGGTGTGACGGACCCGTTGCTTACGGCTCAATACACGCTGGTGATTTTCGATGCGGATAGTAGTGTGAGTGCCACTGCTCAACCCGGGTATCTGGCTACGTATAACCAGTATATCTTTGGCATGTATCTAAAGCAGCCGTATACGGATTTGGCGGATGGGTATAAATGTGCGACTTGTTCGGGTGCTATGGGGGATATGGAGAAGAGGTTTTTGAGCTTTGTTTTCGGCATGGGACTTCTTACTGTTCTGAGTTTCACCTGGTTCGTTACTGGCACGGGTGTGGTGTGGTAATGATCCATATATCATTTGGTATGGAAAATTCATTGGCCTTTGGAAACGGGCCTTCGTGGAAGGAAGAAAAAAGAGAAGCATTTGTTGGATTGGTGTACTTTGTTACGAGGGTTTTCCTTTTTTATTGGCACAAAAACAAAATCAGATGGTCCACAACAGCATTTCATTGGCGTGTGTGTTTACCTACACGCTCCTTTTATTGCAGGTGGGAAATGGGGTCTGGGGCATTATGGTGTTTATTGGTCTTGCTTTTATGGGATTTGGGGGGTCTTTGCATAGATAGCGGCAGCCTCACACACAAATAACACGGTCAATTAATGAATGGGGATGACGAGAAGCGATGAAGTGGAACGGGGAGGATGGGGAAGAGAGATCAGATTGGACTTTTGAAACGGGAGCTGGTGGAACGTACTTCTTGTATATAAGATATATGCATGCATTAATGGTCTATGCTCTGTTTTGGGCACTTTGAATAGACGAACTTTGTTCCTAGGTGTGTACTACTTGGTGACTGCTTTTATGTTCGAGCGGGATGGAAGATCGTATCTAGAAGATCGTATCTAGTAGCAAACAGCTATATGATGCGACTTTGACAAATACCATTCGAATTGGTAGTCGATTACTTGAAATAATTCTGCGGTCTAGGGATAAGCTACTGAGTTGGGATAAGCTGATAAGTTACAAGCTACTAAGTTGCGAGTAAGCTACGAGTGAGCCACAGCTTACTCCTGGTTTACTCGTGGTTTAGCCGCCTTCGTTTTCCAAATTATGATATCTATGTTCATGTCCGAAATCTCCTGGTGATTTGACTTGACGCTATATACAGACTAGGTAAATTCCTATTTCCCACTCCCCTCCCCGGCATTTGATTTCACTTGGTTTTGGTCTGCAAGTATGGCCTTGCGATACCGATTACCTCCATATATCTTTGAGTTTCACTTCCCTCCCTCACCCTTGACTTTCTCTTGCTTCCTGTCGTCCTGGGAGGTTTAAGGTTACCCATCTGGGTGTTTTCAGGCAACAACCCAAACACTCTCTAGCCAAAAATTCCTACTCGCTACCAAAGTACAGGCTCAGAGTCGAAGTTCTCAAATTAACTTCAAAGCAAAACCTCCACCCCTCTCCTCCGCCTCCCTGTCACCCCCGAAAATCCCAGAGAAATCCACAGCTCCAAGATTCTTAGCCTTCCCTCTCCCAGGAGCTTCTGGCGTGCGTACCCGTCGCCGTTTCTCGAGTCCTGCTTTACTAGGGAAGGTGGGGAACATAGCCGTACTCTTCGGCTTGGGATCTTCCTTGAAAAACGGATGATCCAAGACCTCTTGCGCACTCGGTCTCGAGGCTGGATTTAGAGATAAACAAGAAGTTAAGAGTGCCGAACCAGTTGAGGTTAAGAATGGGAATTTCGCTCTCAAAACAGAACCTTGAGCTTTAGGGTTCGCCTGGGAGGGAAGCTTTAAAGAACGAGCATTGGGGAGACGGCGGAAGTTAGGCCAGCTTTTCTCGGTGGGGAGACCACAGATTTCGAAGATTTGGGAAAGTTGCGAGACTTCATTACTCCCTTGTAATAGAGGGGTAGAAGAAAGTAATTCCGCGAATATACAACCCAAACTCCAAATATCGACCTCCGCTCCGTAAACTTCAGCGCCCAGGAGGAGCTCGGGGGATCGGTACCAGAGGGTTACTACTAGGGATGTGAGTTTCTGTCCGGGAGCAGAGAATCGGGCCATTCCGAAGTCTGCGATTTTTAGGACGCCGCGGTTGGAGAGGAGGAGGTTGGAGGTTTTGAGGTCGCGGTGGAGGATGTAAGAGTCGTGCAGATAAGAGACGCCTGAAGTGAGCTGCAGGAGGAGGGTCTTTACTTCGGAGGTTAGGAAGGGTTCGGGCATGGTTTCGAGGAGGGTTTTTAGGTCGTGTTCTAGGAAGTCGAGGACTAGGAAGATGCTGTGTTTTTCATCAATAATTAGCATACTTTTTCTATAAAGTTGGACTTGGTAATTTGGGTATGGGTTTTGATATCGATGGACATACTTCTCAATTTTACTAGTATCCTCACCAACGACTACCTCCTGCAAACCAACAATATTGGGATGCGCACAAGCTCTTAATGTCTGTATCTCTCGTAATCCAGTAACTGGGACCCCATCATTCGCATTCTCCATCTTTAACCTCTTGAGCGCCACCACCTTCCCCGTTATCGTATCTTTTGCCCTTGAAACCCATCCGTAAGCTCCTTCCTCTATATCATTCAATTTCTCGTAATCCTCTACACTGCGACATTTTTTCCACGAGGGCGCGGGGAAACGTAAGAGTTTCGCTGGGGGAAGATGTTCTTTTTCTGGGGCAGATTCGGGGGGAGGAGAGAGTTTCCGTCGTTTTGAAGGGCGCGAGGAGAGAGGGGAGTGATGTTCTTCTTGTGCTTGAAGTTGGGCTGCTTGTTGCTTGAGGAGTTGGGCTGCGGCGGCTTCTTCTGCGATGCGCGCCTTCTCGGCTTTTGCGAGTTTTTTTGCTTCTTTTTCTCGTTTTCGTTGGGCGTCTAGGGCTGCGTCCTCGTCGTCATCGGCCCAGCGGGATTTGGTTTTACTGCTCATTGTGGTGGACTGGGCGGGGGGTCGTTGTTGTTGTTGACTTGGTATTGGGAAGGCTGAGGACGAGCCATGACGCTGGAAACATTTTTGGCGAGCCTCGGGGGGTTTGCGACAAGCTTTTAATCTCACCAACCACATTTCTTCATATTGAAAGATGCGAAGGTAACAATTGCAATTGACTGATATGAGATCAATTATTGCAAACCAGGCGCAAAATGCTTTGCGCAATGCAGCGAGGGGAAGATACCGCGCTCCTTGCTCAGCAATAAGGTGGTCCTCGACAGAAACAAGACAATGGTCAACACCCCTCGCAAAGCAACTCTCTGAAGCTATCACAGTACCAATTCCTCTCCCAAATAACCCAGAAATATATTATAACACTATTTCCAGGCAACAGGGCCAATTCCCCTGGCATCGTTCATGCGAATGTGTTTAACCTCCGACATAGGCGGATACTACACCTCCAAACAAGAAGGAAGAGATCAATTTGGACAAAAAGGGGATTTCATTACTTCCCCCGAGATATCGCAGATATTCGGAGAGTTGATTGGGATATGGTTTGTTGCGGAATGGATGGCACAAGGGAAGAAGGGGAAGGGAGTGGAATTTATTGAGATTGGTCCTGGGAGGGGGACTTTGATGGATGATATGTTGAGAGTATGTCTTGATCATTTTTATAAGGAAGTGTATAGGGAAGTGCTGATAGATTTATATAGACAATACGAAATTTCAAACCCATGGCTGAGAGTATTGAAGCTGTTTATTTGGTGGAAGCTAGTCCAGCTTTGAGAGAAAGTCAGAAACAACTACTCTGTGGGGATATAGAGATGGTTGAGACCGAAATCGGATGGAAGTGTATTAGTAAATATGCTGATATTCCAATTATTTGGACGGAAAATATTCGTTTCGTACCTTCTGGTAAGTTCACGCCCCCTTTGGAAATTTATCCATTTTATTTACAAGCAATAGATCACGACAAAACACCCTTCATAGTCGCCCACGAATTCTTCGACGCCCTACCGATACACGCCTTCCAATCCATTCCACCACCACCCCAAGAACCAACAACAATAAATACACCAACTGGTTCCCACGAACTGACACCCTCAGCAGCAGCAGCCCAAGCAAAAAAGAACACCGGCCCTCAATGGCGGGAAATGGTAGTCTCACCAACCCCACAACCTCTCGACCCCACGAAGGAAAGCCCCGAATTCCACCTAACCCTCTCCCAACAACCAACTCCTCATTCCCTCTACCTCCCCGCACTTTCCCCTCGGTATAAGGCCCTTCTCCCCACCCCCGGCTCCCTCATAGAAATATCCCCCGAATCACTAGCCTACATCTCCGCAATCTCAACTCTAGTAGGCGGTTCCCACGAGAAACCTAAGAAATCCCCTTCAGGCGCTGCTCTCATCCTAGATTACGGACCCTCAGACACCATTCCGATAAACTCCCTCCGAGGAATCAGAGATCACAAACACGTGTCTCCCTTCGAAGCACCGGGACTCGTGGATCTGAGCACCGACGTAGATTTCACCGGTCTCGCTGAGGCGGCGCTTAATTCTAGTAATGGCGTGGAAGTCCATGGCCCCGTGGAGCAGGCTAGTTTCCTTGGGGCGATGGGAATCAAGGAACGAGCGGAGATGTTGGTCAAGAGTTTGGAGAAGGGTAAGTGGGTTGCTGGGAAGGGAGGGAAGAGGGGAGAGGGGGTGGATGAGAAGATTAAGGGTGTTGAGGGGGCGTGGAGGAGACTTGTTGATAGGGGGGGAAGTGGGATGGGGAAGGTTTATAAAGCTATGGCTATTGTGCCTGAGAGCGGGGGAAGAAAACCTGTTGGGTTTGGGGGTGGGGTTGAGTGAGTGTTTTGAGTGATAGGTAGATAAGAGGAGATGGGGGTGTATTATTTCAGTGTATGAAAATGAGTAACTTGTACTAGGAGTTTTTCAAGAAATAGATGGTGTAGATATACAAGACAAATCTGTATGACGAGAATGTATCGTCGAAGATCATTATTTGTTACATTTGCCACTATTACACGTGAACGATGGAATCTGGTCATGCAATAGAACGTCCAAACTGTTCGTATTTATGTTCGATCAGTCTTCTAAATATATATGAACCCTCAGGTTGCTTTCGGAGTAAAGGTGTCGTTTGTTTTTCGGCTCTCCACGTAAAATACACATAGATCTTTCTTCTGTATACCTCCTTGTTACAGGTCACCTGTAAACAGCACGGTTTTCCATCTCAATTGCTTGTGTATTTACACACCAAAATAATTCCATTCCTGGGTAACCTAGAGACAAATTGGATTTCATTCCCTGGTAACCTATGAAGAGCTTAGTCCTATTTATATGTAACCTACGAATACAACTACTTTCTACCCTTCGAAACTAACTACAGCATAGTTCCTTCTTCCCTAAAGACATCTGGACAAGATATTGCCTATAAGCTTGACAAATGCCGAGAATTGGTAAATTATAAGCAGCTTAAAAAAGCAGAGTACTTAATTATTACCTCGTGAAAAGCTCAACTCGGCTATTTTCTCTTTTCCGTCTCTTCTTACTACAGAATTAGAACAAATAACCAAAATGAATTCAAAGCGTAGGTGCTCTTGATGATTCTAACCTACGTCCACCCATAGGTAACTCGCCCAACCCAGCTCTAAGCGCTTTTCCGTGCCCTTCCATTCACTACACCAGCGCGCTCGCTTAAATCTTTTAGACACTACAACAGGAGGCCTCCAAAAAATACCAAAAGAGTGTAAAAAAATCAAACTCTCCTCGCTAGGAGAGTACACATGATGAGAAAGCCCTCCAGAAACCCAGACTAGGACTGTATCACTTTTGTGTTTATATTCATCCTATGCTAGTTATCCCAACATGAATGGGCAGCACCGTGAAGACGCTGACCGAGTGGCTCACAAGCTGTTGAGGATAAGCGACATATACCGCTTCACAGTACTCATGTCTAGAAGACATACAGTAGAGTGTCTATGAGAGAGTGAGAAGAATTTGCGTGGGGCGGGGCGGGGATAATGTCATTC
>LLCD01000483.1:0-18200 GCA_001414355.1 Hymenoscyphus salicellus
TGTATAATCCGATCATTACTATACTTTGTGTTAGTATATGCTTTCTATAGAACCAGAAAATTCCCACCTGTACCAACAGAGTATCTATCATCCGTCACTGGTTCATGTCTCTCAGATCTTGTTGGTCTCTCGAAGGTGGTGAATTTATTCCTGGCTTTACAGGGACAAATTGCCGGAGTGTAGATGGCTTCGATGACATCCTCCCAGATCCTCAAACGAAGTTCTGCAGAAAGCTTAAACAACCCACTTGTATTTGGTGCAATCCTGGAAGCCCATCTCGAAGACTGTCATAATAAATGTTAGACATCACGATTCCCCACTTGTTGCCTCCACCATCTACCCCCGGGACCAGGCTACGACAACTTACATGAATACCAGTTTCAGGTGCAGCAACTTCTTTACAAGCAACTCGGCCTCCCTTATTTCCTGTAGAATTCGTCTAGTACACAAGTCAGAAAAGTTTCAATGCGATGGTGAATATGAATCTCAAACCTTGAAAGCATTGAAGCCCGGTCGTTTCCGATGAACGAGTGGTTTCTGGACTTTCTTGCTCAAAGGCTTCGGGCTTTTGGCCTTTCCTCTTGCGCGCGCCATTTTGTTGTTGTCTAACTCTGTTGCTAGGTCTGTGACGTTTTGAGGCTAGATGTTTTTGGTTTGTCGGTTGATAGTGTTGATAGGTACAAGGCTGGCACGTCACGTGCGCTATGCGTTTTGAGTATTCAGAATATATGGTTAAAGCGGCGCCTCATTTAGCGAGGAATCGCTCCCCGAGTGGTTTTGCTTCAAATCATAAACCAATAATTAGGTTTTCAAGTGCCAAGACATTTGAGTACTTAATAAAAAAACTCAATTCCCATCTCCCATTAACTAACCATATCTCCAACTTCTCTCGCTGGTCCCTCGGCAAGGGCTATTCAATATCCTTTTTCGGAAAACCTACCTTCTTGAGTGTTTCGGAGACCTCTCTCACATCCCTCTCTTGTCGTGTTGTAAGACGCGGCTCCATTCATAATTCAAAAACCTTCAATCCCCTGATTCCCCTCAACCCTTTATGCGTTCCAAGTCTCGGAATAAAGCACTTGAAACAATCGGGATTGACAGCAAAGTAACCCATCCACTGGGTCTTCAATGATGGCTCGACGTCAATAAAGATTTGAAGACTGTCCAGTGGACTCATGCTTTGCAGCATTGGCCAAGTAGCTTTCGTGGCAAATGTGTAACCCCTCTCATAGACTTTGCAACCAAGCAAGATGGATCGGATAGCATTTCGATGAAGTGGGTTGGTGACCGAGAGGTACGGTTTGTGTGATTAGTCTCTTATTTGGCAGGCTCTTGGAGGGGTAAGCAGGCTCACGTTGAGCGTTGTTGTTGAACTGCTAAATGCTAATGTCTTAGGTCGATAAAGCAGGGCTGAGCCGTAGATATCGATGTAGGCCTGACGACAGAGTGTGTACAATTCCATAATTACTAGAACACGAGACCATGGATATAACCAAACACTTACTCGTACCAAATTTGTACTTCCATTATTCGTAAACTTGTCCAGTGCTTTACAAGGCACAATGTAGCCATCAATAGCACCGAGTACATACTCCAAAATCTTGAAGCTCAGCTCAGCAGAAAGGTTGAACGTCTTACTTGCTGTTTGTGGAACAACCATACTCGCACATCCTAAAGACTATTGCAGAATTCATTAGTGATTTGCCCCGCCAAGTTAAGGGATCAGGGAAAAACTTACATGAATACCAGTTTCGGGGGCAAACTTCCCTACAGGCTACGCTACTCGATCCCTTCTTTCTATTCATCGCCTTTTGCATTTCTCTGAGAGATGTTGTCTTCTATGGAATCAGAAGAGGTAAAGGGGGAGCTTGGCGGGCAAGTTAAACATACCATGAAAGCATTAAAGCCAGGAAGCTTTCGATGAAGGGGAACTGCGGCGAGCCTCTCCGGCTGTTTTGGCGCCATTTTTGCTGTCATGAAGTTTTGAGGCTGGTGGTGTGGTGTGGTGATGTGGTGATGTGGTGATTTGGTGATGTAGTGGTGATCTTTGTTGGTACAGGGGAGGGAGTCACTGTAGTAACTGAGCGTGGTGTAGTCTTCAAATAAAATCTTGTCCCGCTTAACGAGCTTCCATAGACTTCGAGATTGGCCATAAAGAAACACCTGGAGGATTTGAGCAATGTAGCCAGAAATCAAAATCCCTTCGTGACCTTCACAGGCAATTTCCCTAAGGCATTTGAGACGCAACGACCGTTCTGCAACCCACTTCTCTTCGAAACCGAAAGAAGAGAAGCCCCTGGACCCAAAGAACCAACTACAAGTAAAAACCTCGAGGATAAAAATGGCGTAATCACAATGACAAGAGAAAAAACATCTACAAAAGAACATAAAATTCGTAATTCGTAAAAATAAATAAAAAATACTAGCTAAACGAGACGCAAATATATGCAGGGGTATCTAACAAAAAAAGAATATCTACAAGAACTCCCCTCCTATACAAAAGTCCCCATGAATATCTTCATCTCAAACTCATCTGTACCATTCATATCTACATCCCCGCCTCAAGAACAACAGCAACAACAACAGTAAGGAAAAACACCCCCTTACTCTCCCTAAAAGCTCTCCCAACACTAGCAGCCACCGCCGAAGAAGACGACGAAGCAGCCGTTGCAGTCGAAGAACTCAAGAGGGAAGAAAAAGAAGTACTGAAATTTGGTATCGAAGTTGTTGCAGATCGAGAAATACTTGATGCCCCACTCTTAACATCTCCACTCTGACTGTTTGAAATCAGCCTTTTTTTTCGATCAACGAAAAGGAAAGAGTTGAGAGTTAATGGTGTAAAAGAGGGAATACAAGAAAAGGGACGGAGCTTACACTATGCCAGCTGCTGCAGCGACAGCGGTATCGGATGGGTTTCCAGAGGTCTGACTTCCAACGTTATCTCGGAAGTATTGGTTGTTGTTTCCTACAATGTTTCCTTGGGGGAAGTATTCGCAGACTACGTATGTACCTGGGGTTGATCCCTTGCCATTGCAAGTTGTGCGACCACAGCCAACGGAGGTGGTGTTCTTCCAGACCAATTGTGTGAAATGACCAGCTTCGGAACTGAACCCGCCGGATTTGAAGTTGAAGAGTTTACGTTCGGAACCCCACATGTCGATAGATGCGGTTCCGTTGGGCCCTCCTGCTACGAGGTTTTCACCTGTTGGACCGCCCTATTTTCTTGTTAGTATAATTCATTTTCTTTGAAGGGGTTAGGGACTGACAGAATGCTCGAAATTACAGGCCTCACTCCATTGCTGCCCGAACTTTGCGCTGGTCTCATTCCACACTAGATCGACAGCTCCATGCTGTTTGCGATAGAAGTTATGTGCTGCCAAAATGTTGGCTTGAAATGCCGCCTCATCGGTGTAATCTGAGGCGCCGGGAACAACGCTATTGCGATTTCCACCGTTACTGATTGGGGCAGTGCCAATATTGTTTGATGGTGCAGAGAGAGCAGGTGCTGGTGCAACCGCAGTTGCAACTACAGTTCGCGTGATGGTGATGACAGCGCCTAGAGTTGTTGCCGGAGCAAGGAGTAGAAAGGTTGCTGGAAGTATCATTTTGTTTGATTTCATTCGCGATCTTCGTTATGTCGTGTATGATTCAGTGGTTATGTCTTTCAATTTCCAGAAGTGAATTAGTTGACGTGAAAGTATTTCGCTTCATGTAAGTGTAAACAGAAGTATGTTGTGGTATTCGTCTGAAGTTTTTCGAGAGCAAAAAGAAACAAAGTACCAACCCATTGGCGGACCCCATCATTTTATCCATGGTTCAGGAACAAAGGCCTTGTTGACCACCCCCTCGGGATCCTCTTCCCACTTACCCAGCTTCCAACCTATTCGCCCCCAACAATGGGCACAATAGGACCCTTTGTTCTTGTTCTCTGGGGATTTCCACCAATCTGAGCCCTGGTTGGGGTTGCCCACGCGACAAGGCTGAAGGAGAGGCTGCATTGTCATCGTATTCCTTCCAAATTGCGAATGCACGACGTCTGTACTAAGTCACACCTCTAACATCCGTGGTTCTGTGACAGGCCATCTCGGAGACTGCTCGCTGAACGATCTTTTTCTCACGAGCGATAAGATCAGCGGCAAGGGACTCTTTGCGATGACCTCATGCTGCAGGATTATTGTGTGCGGGGCGACGTCATCCAATCAGTGGGAGTGAATTGAGAACAACTCTGACCAGCGACTTTTTACTCCGTACAGGGGTAAATAATTGTTGATCCGCCACCAATGCTGCTTTTACAAGAACCACTTTTTTATATACTTGCCACCGCACTTAAATAAAGCTATTCAGAACTTTGTATACATTCCAGTCTCTTTACTACAACTAAAGTTTTGCCATTTTCCCCTTCGGAATTCTTTTTTGCTGTTAATTTTATAAAAAAACGAGCTTTTTTATTGGCTGGCTTGAAATCTACTCTTCTTCGACGCTAGGAAAGTAGTGATGCTGGTGAAAACACCGTTGGGCCTGGCGAAAACGCAGTGAGTCCTGACAACAAAAGGTTTTCCAGTACAAAGCATCCGTCCCGATTCAAACTTTTAACTTTGTATTTTGACTTGGGTCAAGTAGGGAAGCCACGATTACCCATGCGCTTTTCTTCGAGGCAAATACAGAAGAACAATAACAGCAACGCGTATTTTTCAACGCTCTCAAGATCACCCATAGGTCGGAAAGCATTCAAGGAACTTGAGTATCTTGTAAAATTAGGAAGAGTTTACTTTAAACCTCGAAAGAAGATGCAAACACGCTGTCTCAATATCCATTTCACTCATTTGTATGAAAAAACCAGCGGATGCAGGATTCAAGAATCGAATAATTCCACTACTGAACTTCCAAGTAACCTGAAAGGTTAGTATAATTAAGTCTACTTCTTCTAAAAGAGTTAGGAAAACTGAACGATGTCAAGGTACTCTGCAAATCCTGATGGCGAGACTTTTTACTAGCAGCAGTATAGTGTAGTAGTCTAAAAACTCTTGAAAATTGTGGAACAGTTATCAGAAAGTTTCGATTTCAATTTCACGCGTTGTGTCGCCTAAAATATCCCGAATCAAAGCAGAGGATACACATATAAGTAAGCTTTCTGAAATCCCAAACCAGTGACTTCCCCCTTAGCCGAAAATTCCAGCTAAAACCACGAAAATCTCTCAAATTGTATCTCGGTGAGTCCTATACTCCGCGACCCCTGGATGATCGGTTCATATTTCTTCGCCTGTATACTGGTGTAAACCCTTCGTTGACGCTAAGAAAGTAGTAGTTTTGGTGCATATATATAAGTATGTAAAAGTCAAACCATCATCTCTTTCTCCTAAAACAATTTACTAGAGCCTCAAGCTGATGATAGACCTTTTGAAGATTAGAAGGGTAATGTTTTTCAACTACATCTATACTTGAAAAGAATAACCTAAAGAAAGAACCCTCGTGAAATTTTCTCAACAAGAGGTATTAAGGAAAAAGTTTCAATGTTAAGCTACTGTGAGCAGCGACTACATTTTAATTGGTCTGTTGTATAGATCACGGGTTTCCAGGCCCCCGTTTGACGCTAAGAAAGCAGTGAAAGTGCGGCTCTGAAACAACTGCACCTCTTCAAGTTTGATATGCCTAGTCAAAAATGTGCAAGATTTTACTCACCTTGTCTATAAAAGCAGTACTTTAAACGAGTGTCTGTACTATAGCAAGGTTGATGCTACTACATGAACTTATATCCAAAAGTAACTGAGCTACTTTGATTTTAATTATTTTGATCGCATGGATTTGACTGGACATCTCAGAATGGAACAGGTGAGCCAATCAATACAAATTATTGATAAAAGCTGTCGAAGGCAAACGAACATCTTGAAATTGTCACGTGAAAGGGAAAGAGGAGGGTTCCGGAGAGATTAAAGAATCGGTATTGTTCGCAATGCCTTATGGTTTTGATGCTCACATTTCTTAGGGGGTTTCGTTGACGAACAGGAAAGATTTTTGCGCTTTACGGGGTTGCTAAGTTCAAAATAGCGAATTAAATAGCTTGGATTTGGCAGCCTGCGTGTAGCATTCTCAAGGCGCTTCGTTGATGCTAAGAAAGCAGTGAAGCCTGGTTGCCTTGTTTTTGCCTGCTTCATTGGAGCAAACAACCCAAGGTAAAACGCACACTAGGTGAATATCTCAGACCCCTCGTTGAAGCTAAGAAAGCAGTGAGCGTAATGGTTGCCCGACGATACAGTGATGCCAAGTGAACAGTGCAGACGAAGCGCTCCAGTTACCAATCCAACTCCCGGCTATTCAAGGCCCTTCATTGACGCTAAGTGAAATGGTTCAGCCTTACCGGCAGCAACGAATAAGAGTCTTCAAAACCCGTAGTCTGCATGCATGTAAATACTCTTCGCTGATGTTAAGAAAGCAGTGAAACAATTCTGAGCCCATCGAAAGCGGTCTGTACTTTCTGCGATCGTCTCGAGTTTTTGTTTTCTGGCAAGCGTTGATAATACACAAGTAACTAAAATCGATGGTATTCCAACAGCGGTTTAATCACAACACCAAGAGTAAAGAGAGTCACGTTCTTCGTCGCCGCTAAGAAAATATGGCCAGAATAAACGGATCATATTCCTTGAGATGCATATCGGACCAGTTTTTGAAGCCTACCGGTGACGCTAAGAGGCGAGTGCATACGAATCGATCCAGTAAGCCCTTTAAAAAGAGGCAACCTGCATCTCAATGTAACATTCTTGAGGCCCCTTCATTGACGCTAAGAAAGCAGTGCAAAAATATCGTAATTTGTGCGAATAAGCACACTGTATTCTTCAATATCAGCCCACGTTTGGCGGGCCTCTTAAATGATTGGATAATATTTGCTGGCTTTCGAACAAGCTGCAGAACAATTAATCAAAAAATCATCGAATGTCTGTAGGTGAGGTATTCGCCAAAGAGGACGAAAACACTGAAGGGAGAGGGATTCTACCAAAAGCAAGAAAGCAGGGCCTCATCCAGTATGAGATCACGTTTTCAAGACCCTTCGTTAACGCTAAGAAAGCAGTGAGTATAGCCCTACCGGCAGCCCCGATTCAATGTTGAAGAATCAGCCCAGTTGGCCAATAAGATTCCTCAAACCCCGCCGTCAGCATACATGACAATGCTCTTCGTTGACGCTAAGAAAGCAGTGCTTCGTCCGCCTCACTTTCTGAGCCGCCTATTCTCCATTGCAAGTGAAATTACATCAGCGAGACTAGAAACAATTGATTGATTAGGATTGAAACTAGACACAAAGCTAGGTTTCCCATTTTCTTGAGTTTGTCCTCGATAGCGAAGAATTGAGAGGAAAAAATTATAACGCAAAATGTATCGCTGCCGAAGATTGAGAATGTGATACTGAACGAAAGGAGGTAGTAATTAAACATCTACCAAGAACAGTAAAGCAAAGAGTTTATGCGAGAGTATAGCTTTTATAAGAGGAACAAGATTGAAATGCAACCGCCTTGAATCATGCGCAAAATAGACTCGCACGCAAAATTCTAACCAATATAAACGGGCATCTTACTATTCCAATACTCTGAAGGAAGAGGTGGAACATTCGGAATCATAACATGACACCTCTGCCAACAAATCGCTTTAAAAATCATCGAGAACCACGCATCCTCAACCTCTATCTCAGTTAAAGAATCATAGTAACGGTGTTGCTTTTTAACCTGCTTGACCAAGCCAGGGAGATTCTTGAAATAGTCTTCCATACTTGCGACATGCCTCCAATTCAGATCCTCAGACCAAAGCCCAGTATTGACAGAAGGAGGTGGAAGGTCAGATTGCGCGGGCAAAGTCGCGGAGAGAATGTGTTCAATGACCAGATGCGCGTAAACGACTTTGCTCTCCTGAAGGAATTTTGTCATCGTAATTTGGTAGTTGATTAGGAGCTTTCTCAATTCTACTTTTTGCCTCCTAGTTTCCGAATCCCCTTCAAATCCAGAATCCCACAGGGCATTATGCTGACCATCATTCAGGTTCTGAGCATAAACCCTGATGAGCATAAGTTGTGAACTCGTATCTGCACCCCTTTCAGACACCAATTGTTCAATTTTCTTGGTGAAAACCTGGAAGCCTGCGCGAGATGATGTGACACCTCTTGAATGTATATTCGGAGCCGGAATTCGATCCATCCACCCAATTGTTGGTAAGGGCAGGATCAATGAACGAGAGCATAGCGGAAGTAGGTCGTTGAAACCACGGATGAACCTTCCATCGCCCTTCTCCATTTCTGTCCTGACATAATTCATCATGGGCTCCGTTCGATCCCAATTGGCTGTGTAGCTTGAGAATAAAAGTGAGAGACTCTGGACAAGTCCATTGAATGAGCCAATATCAAGATCAAAATCAAGCACCCCCTCCCTGAAGAGGGTCGTGTCGAACTCAACTAGGCCAAAGCCTAACTTGTCAGCTTGAACGACGGGAATGTAGAAGGAGTTGTCGTTCTTCCTCCGAGCCGTGAAAGAGTATTGGAGTATGATGCCGAGAGATCGAGCAATAGAGGAGGTGAAGACATGGCCATTTCCTTCCGCCCTCATAGATTCTCCAGGATCAAACTTTTTCCATACCATGCCCATCCTCCTTGCCATTATGGCTACGTCGGATACCGATGTGCTTGCCATTGGCCTTACAACATCTGACGGCATAAAATCCCATGACTTTTGAACGAATTGAACTGTAGGAAGCGAGACTCCGGTTGGCCCCGAACCTGCATGATGTACAAAATTCGTCATGATATTACCGCCCTGTCTGTGCAGATGAGCAAGGAGAGCTACCCAGCAGCAGAAGTTATCACTGTTGTAATAAGCCCACGCCTTTTTGTCTTCCCAACCCGGAAACGTCATGCTGGCTTCCAGATTTGCTGGGGTATTTGTCAAGACTACCTCCCCATCGACGATTCCGTCTTTTGGTAGGCCCATAGGAGATCGATAGATGATGCGAGGGATGACAAAAGTGGTTTCGAAACGAAATTCTGCCCAGCGCCAGCGGAGTTTAGTTTCTTTTGCCCATAGACCCATGACTGAATCTTGACAGCGACGGTAGCCATCTGCTGTTGCGAGATAAGCTTGAAGTAATTGACCCAATGCTGTGAAAAGGGCAACAAGTGCAACCACCAAAGCTGCGACAGCGACGGAAAGCTCACTCATGTTTGAATCTTCCAAAATAACTCAAATGATTGACTCAAGAAAGAATGCAAACTTGTACAAGTGACGAAAGGATCAAATCAACGCATCGCACTAAAAACATAGGCGTCAGAGTCGCAAACTATTCGTGAAATGAGTGGGCAACCGAAACAGATCAACAATTGTAAAGATCAAGGTAGACATTCCAAAGCAACTTTGTGTGGCAACTGTTTTTGTGCTGACGGAAAATATGAAGGAGCCGGGGGATTTTCAGCCTCAACGTCAGCAGCCAATGGGAAATAATACTTGTCGTAACGCAGAAGTGGAAGGCATACTTGGAAATAAATTCTTTTGAATACACTGGCAATTCAATAAGAAATTCCACGAACAAATCACTCAACGATGTGTTGGTGTGGTTATGAAGGATGGTTCCCGGTGGACAGAAAAAGCGGCAGTAAATCGCACCTGCCTGCCTAACCATTGTTCCATCTATCTTGGGCAATTCAAGGTAATTACCCTAGATGATTGAGATAATTTAAACTATTAACCTAGATAGTTGGAGCAATCAACTTTAATTATCCTACGGAGTTAGAACAACGAGCTAGTGAGGCAGGTACGAACCTCTATTTACTGCCACTTTTTCTGTCCACCGGGAGGATGGCAATGCAGCCTGAGGCCGCAGCGCAAACACCCCAGCTATCACGTGTAAAATGAGCAAACTCAAGCTACACGTGACAGGTTGCGCAACTCACCGCCAGCCACTAGCGCCACGCTACCGCCAGATCCTCGAGTATATATACCTGGCCACCCTCCCACCGAAATCCCTTTTCTTTTCTCTTTAGCTCTCTTTGCCTATTGGCTTAGATCAAGTGTAGTATCTGTTCTTTTCAGTTTAATCTCTGAAAGTTGCCTACGGGCAACACAAAGATTATACTTATTTTTGTTTACCCCGGGGAGAGACCGCCAGGCTTGCCTGTGTCTCTTCCTACTGTGTTCTCGGTATTACACTGCCTCCGAGTAACGCGACACCTCTTTTCATTGCGCCTGTGGGTTCGTCCTGCATCGTGAAGAAGTTTTGAGTGATTTCAGGGAACGGGCGATTGTGGATGGAATGTGGTGGGTTGCGACGCTGACGGCGTGGTGCTGCAAGGGCAACTGGAAGCAGCGATTTCAGGGCCAAAGTGAAGTTATCGCCATGCGTGTTTGCGGCGGCACGACAGGATTTGAAGCCGAGTGGTGCAGCTCGAGGTTGCAATTTCACGTCACTGAGGCTCACGGCTGGTAACAGCCCTCCTCGAGACACCTATACGTGTAGAGATCGAATTCATCGATCGATTATCTTTTGACGGCGTGGAAAGCTCTTCGCGAGGTAAACTCGAGGCACAACTTTATCGCCTCGGCATTTCTTCGACCAAAACACCACCAACCAGAACACTACAGAACCTGTCAATCTTGCATGGAATCTTCACATGCATTAGACAGCATTACAGGGAAAATCGTCGAGAAAATCGAGCACCTGCGCCTATCACGAATTCTCAATTGCCAACCCTCCTCCCATCTCAGGCCTCCTCCGCGATTTCCTAATAGTCTCCTTCCGTCTCGGTCTTTCCCCACGATGTTCCCTCCACCAAGCAAACCTCTCGAATTCCAAATCTTCGATATTGACCCTCGCCTCCAATGCCTCGTCCCCCGCAATCCAACGTCGATTTCTCCCGTCCCCGATATGAATTTGCCGGCAGGAGGTCAACTTCTCAGGTCACTGGTCACGTCCCAGCGACCGCCATCGAATCCTTCCCTCAAGCGAACCTCCTCTAACCACTCAACACCAAGCCAACAAGCCACCAATTCGCAATCCCCCCCCCCGCAAGCCCAAAAAGTAGGTTAAATCTGCCACCACACTCCAGGCTCAGGGCCAGATGGGGAGGCGTACCAAAACCAACTGAACCATACATATTTATTTTCCCATCCACGCATCTCCTATGACTGTCCGAAGCTAGTACTTCCCCGAGTGGTAGGGCAGGCCTTGTATCTTTTCTCTTCTCTTGCTACTTGACTGCAGATTTACGTTGCATACAAGCCTTCTACAGGATCGACGTGATTGTTCATATGATAAGCTGTTAATATTCCCCTCTTCGGGCCGCTGACTAGTTTGTTATTCATTCAAATAGTTAGGAACCCCTACCGAAATGGGCAAGTTGACTTGTCTCTTCGATGAAGAACCGGGAAAACACCCCCATGCTTTTCATGTGCGGACATGTGAGCTCAGTCTAATTAACCACCCCCTCCACTTGTGTCGCTTCCATGCCCCTAGTTTCCCTATCGGACGTGGTACAAGAGATTTGAGTGGCGTGCTGTACATTGCGGTGTTTTTTCTCGTTGGGTGTGTGCAGGATAGTGTTTTGTAATTGTGATTAGATGTGATAGAGGGGTAAGTTGGGTCCAGTTGGCTGTCGTTGGTAGCACGAGGCGTGGAAACATTACCAAATTCCTTGGAAATTGAGTGGGAAGAGTCCGGTGGGAGAGTCCCATCACTGATCGAGGTGGACTGGTGGAAGAAGTATATAAACTAGTCTATAGGACGTCGAGATCTGCAGGTACAATAAAGAATCTCATTCTACAACAGATTCTCTTGTTACACCACTTCTCCAAAATCCCCTTAATCTTTCAAAAAACAATATCTTCTCTTTTATTATCCAAAATGCCTCGATATTCTCTCACCACTCTCACCCTCCTCCTCTCCCTTATGTAAATACCCCACAATCCCAAATTCCCATACCTCAAAACAAAAACTAAACCAGACCCAGTCTCCCCACCATTTCAACGCCCCTCTTCCCCAGAGCAGCACCACCCTTCAAGCTAGCCGTCGTCCCCTCATCCGGTGCCACTCCACTCCCCCTCTACTTCACCCAAAAAGGCACAATCACAACCACCAAGCAAGACTCCCCAATCTGTTACATCAGTGGGAACAACGAGTACGTATTCACAATTCATCCATCCCTGTACTTACATGAATTCTCGCGGCTCCCACGGCTTATGCCATACCCCACATACCACATAACGCATCATACCGCCTTTGTGTTTCCGCTGGTTGTTGAGTGAGGAGTAGAGTTTTAAAGATCTGACAATCTTACCAAACTTTCCCTCCTCGGCACTTACGTCTCACATCTCACCCACCACAAAAACACCCGTCCCGTTCTCAACACAAAACCCGTCCTATCTCCATCTCGCCCCTCCCCGTCTCTTTTCTCTTACACTTACTAACAAAACCAAACAGATTCTTCTGCGGCGATTACCAACACCCACTCGGACTCCCTGCATCCCCAGCGTCCATCCTAAAGCCCTGCAGCGACGCCTGCGAGACAAAATCCGTCCGCATAAACCCCGATACATTGAATATCGACTGGGCCGGAACCGAGTTCTGGTATATCCCCGGTACGGGTGAGGTTTGGATCTCGAAGTCGGGTTCGGATGTCACTGCTTCTGATTTGCCAACGGGTGCTGTGAAGGCGGATTTGAAGACGCTGTTCAATTAGGTTTGGACTGAAGCGTGATGAGAAGAGAGGAAGAAGTGTGTAAAGAAGAGGAAGAAGTGTGAAAAGAAGATGAATTGTTCAAATTGGACGTGACTGGAATGAATTGAAGTTGGCGTCGTGGGGTGGGAATCTTGACAGTCGTTTCTATTTAGATGGATGATGGATCCTGGTTGGTGTCAATGGGCTTTCATGATGGGATTATGGGACTTGGGTGTTGGTGAAGGACTTGCTTGGTTGGGAATTTCGATTTGACAACTTGTAGCTACTTGAGAAAAGGAAACCACCACAACCCTCCTGAGAACCCTAACAACCAACGTGCTGCGTGAGAATCGATTAATACTGTGAATGCACATGACTGCGAGGTAATTGTGGAGACAGTAAGATGTCTATTGCGCTACAAAAACTCTGGATATCTAGTTCTAATGCTATGACTTGATCATGAAAATCTGTGATATTTGTTAGTACTTGTAGTTGCAAACGATAAGAGAAAATAATTAGATCTGCATACCTGGTTCAACGACGCTACATCCATACTTGCCATTCGCTTCTGTGCTATATTCCTTGCGCGAACGGCATGTCTACCTTGCATCATTGGTGTTGATCGACCGCTAGATGAAGCCGTGACGGGCACAGAAGGTGGGCTTTCTTTCGTGCTGGTTTCCGAAGAATCAGAAGATTCATCACTTTTGTCCTTTTCTCGTTTTGATTTCTTGGACTTGGATCCATCCTTGGTCTCCAATTTTGCCACCCTTTTCTTCTCTTTTCGTTCTCTCCTGGCTGCCCTCTCCGCTTTCCTTTCCTTCTTTTCTCTCTTCCGCTTTTTACTTTCTGATTCGGCGGACGATCCATTTGATTCTTCCACTGCCTTCTTAGACTTCCGCTCCTTCGATTTCTTCGATAATTTGATGTCGCTTAAAGCAGCTACCACTTCTTGTTCTGATCGAGATTCGGATTTGCTCTTCTTCGATTTCTTGACCTTGACAGCCACAACTTCAGGAACAGCCTCTACCAAAACCTCAGCCTTTCGTTTCTTAGACTTCTTGACCTCCTCAACCTTCGCAGATTCTTCTTCTTCGTCTTCAGAGGAAGAATCAGAATCGCTGGAATCACTCCCATGCTCCAACTTCCTAACCCTCTCCACCTCCCCATCAATTAACAACTGAATCTTATCCCCCACCAAGAACCCCCCCTTCACAAATCTAATACTCCCCCACTTCCTCTCCGTATAAACCGCTCGTTTCAAATCATCCCTACTCTGTTGTTCCTTCTGAATCTCCAAATCATCCTTCCCATTCAAGCGCCCCAAAATATTTTTGAAAACGTCGAGTCCGGTGCACTCCCCATGGCCTACACCACTACCAATTTTCGCTCCCAGCCCGAGGTTATCGTCTTTGAGGGTCACTCGAATATGCGAGGCATTTGCAGCGGTATGGAATTCAGCGTGTGCGGCGTCTTGGGCTCCGAGGTATTGACCTGGTGTCCAACCTTGGGAGGTCATGATTTTGTGACCGAAGGACTGGGTGTCGTTCGTCCATGTTGTGTTATTTGGATCGTGGGAGAGCTTTATGCGTCTTGAAGTGTGTTAGTTTTGGGCAATTGAAGAATGGGGGAATGCTATATACTTTTTGGGGCCTGCGAGACCCATCTTGGCTGTGAAGAGGGTGTTGGTGGAGGAGGTGTCAAAATGTCATCAAGTCCGTTATCGAGAAAAGATTGGGTTGCGCTGGGCCAAATTTTTGGTGGAGCACGGCCCCTCTAGCGGGCTTGCTTTTGATTGGTTGGTTTCTTCTATACATCTTCCTCGACACCCTCTTCTCCTCCAAACTCACACAATTGACAAACATCACTCCTTCAAGCGCTGAGGTCAAGACTTGAACAGGATACAAAATACGAACAAAGTCACATCAAACCATGGCTCCCCAAGGTCGAAAGGACCAGCCTTCCCAGCGAACAGCCCACAGCAGCGACTCAGAGGAAGATGTGGTCCAACCCAGCCAGGATGATGTAGTCAAGAAGGCGGAAAACATTCTTGCTCAGGTATTATCATCACATAATGATCGTGAATTCCCCCTTACAAGTTGAAAACAGGGTAGAAGACGCCGTGAAGGAAAGCGCAAGGCAATCGAAGCAGAACACGCAAGGCGCGTCAAGGAAGTCAGAACAAAGATGGAGAATCTCTACGCGGTTAGGAAGACCAAAGTGTAAGTTTTGCTACCGCATTCTCCTTACGATGACTCCCGCCTGCTCTTTGGGCTCTTAGCTTTCGATTTTTATTCCTCATGCCCGTGTCACGTCTCATTTACCTATGATGGTCCCGCGACTCATCTTTCTCTTCTCAATTCTTCGCGCCTTCCACTAACAAATTCCAGTTCTAAGCTTCAATCCAATTGCTGGGAGAGACTCGAAGCACTCAACAGTAAACGCGAAAGCCTAGAAAAGGCCATCCTGAGCAGCATGAGAACGGTGGAGCGCCACACCATGAACGTCGCCAGTGAAATCACTTACATACTCGAACACCGCTTGGAAGAGATCAGCGCCATGGATGAACTCGGGGCATCGGTTGCGCGAGCCAAAATTGCAGGTATGTTGAAAGCGACGCGCTTGTTACCTCCATTCGAGCTGACTTTGAAGAAGATCCACACTTGGAGAACTCGAATGTCATGAAAGGAGTCGAGAAAGCTTGAGATGGATGAGAGATATTACTATACCACACTTGCTATACACTTACACAATGTACCACTAACATCCAGAGGTGCCCACGGAGGAGTTAGAGACGGATTTGGAGGAAGATACCCTTATGACCTAGCGTAGCAAATTAGCTGTTCCAACAAAAGAACTCACATCATTCTTGACTCATGTATAAGTATTCAATTCTTACAAAAGTATACACACCGATATCCATAATCCCGCCTTCCTAACGCCGAAAAAGCATTTCATTTCAAGATATTTCAAAATCCCCTCTCCTTCCTAGCGCCCCACCCAGCCATCTGGCTCACGTCCCCAATCCACCCCAAAACCGTATCAACCAACACCTTGATCATTCCCTGTCTCTTATTCTTTCCCTCTCCTCCCATCCCCGGAGCTTCACTTCCCATAGTCGGCAGCACATTGTCCCCGGCGGATAGAGAAACAAAGAGGGAGAATGGAACGAACCAGACGCAAAGTCCGAAGTAGGATGCAATTTCGGTAAAGGTGGGCATATCGACGACTTCGTATCGAGAGCGGGGTGATGCCAGGTGGGGGTTAGAGAAGTGTGTGAACCAGACGTAGTGGTTTAAAAGTACCAATACTGTCGTTCCATTGTTAGTCCCCGAGTCTTTCCATTATCTGTGCGAGAAAGGGAGGGAGGGGGAGAAACATACCACATGAAGCCACAAATAGAGGATCACTCAATTTTACGATGGGGAATTTTCGCATATTCCCTAGATATACGATGTGCGAGACGATGCTCAAGAGGGAGAGCTTGAAGGGGAAGCCATCGACAACGCAGAGGAGGGTTTGGATTGCGATGACGAGGTATATTAATCGAGTGAGGAGTTTCTTTGCGATGACTGTGTGCTCTTCTACCAGCTCAGAGAGGTAGTAGAGTCCAGATGCTATTGTACAGATAAATATTAGCTATGCGCTCGGCGACAACGAATTTCATGACACTTACCAATAGCGAGAGTCAAGAAGCCAAAGCCCAGAGCTAGGCCCATATACCCAACGAGAGGTAGGATCCACATTGTATAGAGAATTTTCTTTGGTTATCGCGATCGAAGCATGGCTTTCAGAGGAAGGCTGAGAGAAGTTGGGGAAAGGGGGGTTCTCTATTTGCAGACTTGCAGTTGTGTCCAGATCTAACAACCTCTGAAATTCCCGGTTTGGCGGTTGCGGGCGGAGTGAGGTGGCAGAATCTCCACTAAAAAGTTCGACTTGATTTGCGATTGCCAGACACACTTTTGAAGCACAACCAAATTGTCGCAAGCCAACCTCAACGTCCAGAGAACCTCGGATACCTCCCATAATTCACGATTAATATTTTGTTACGTAATTGAATCTACCTGCTTCGGCAGAAATAAACTGCAATCATGTCCCGCCCAGAAGATACACTGTACGAACCTCCCCTTCCACCCCGCACACTCTAAGTACTAATTCCCACCAGACCTCCAGACCTCCACTACAATGATACCGAGGCACGAAAATACACGACTTCCTCTCGAATCCAAACAATCCAAGCTTCCATGACCCACCGCGCCCTCGAACTCCTCGACATCTCCTCCCCCTCCATGATCCTCGACATAGGGTGTGGCTCAGGGCTCTCGGGAGAAATCCTCTCCTCAATCGACCCCTCAGACGGTGGACCCCACATCTGGGTAGGAATGGACATCTCCGCCTCAATGTTAGACATCGCCCTACAACGAGACGTAGAAGGAGATCTAATGCTCGCGGATATCGGCCAAGGCCTCCCATTTCGAGCTGGTACATTCGATGCTGCGATTTCAATAAGTGCTATCCAGTGGCTCTGCAATGCAGAGAGTAGCGAGGTATCGTCAAGTGGGCGATTAACAAGATTTTTCAATGGGCTATATGCTAGTTTGAAGAGAGGGGGGAGAGCGGTGTGTCAGTTTTATCCGAAGAATGAGCAGCAGAGGACTATGATTAGTGGCGCTGCTATCAAAGCTGGCTTTGGAGCTGGTATTCTGGAAGACGACCCGGGAACCAAGAATGCCAAATTGTATTTGGTTCTGACTGTTGGTGGATCGGCAGAGGAGGGTGCAGGTGGTGATATTACTGGGGTTGTGAAGGGATTGGATGGTGTGGATGTTCTCGATGCGAGAAGGAAACACAAGGAGAAGGGAAGAAAAGATATCAAGAAGGGTAGTAAAGCCTGGATTTTGAGCAAAAAAGAGCAGATGGAAAGGAAGGGGAAGGTCGTCAAGCATTCGTCGAAATATACCGGAAGAAAGAGAAATATCGCCTTTTAGGGAAGAAAAAGACTTGATAGATATGGGGGGGCGTTTTTTGTGGCATGGCGTTTGGTAGTTATGAATTACGATATCCTGATCATCAAACCGGAAATCCAATAAGGCAATATAGATGGTAAGTACAGGTTGGCCTCCGTACAAAAATAAAATATTGAAAGTCGAAATGGAATTACTTGTAGAATTAGTGAAAAAGGAAAGGAAAGGAAAGGCATGACCCCGCAGTTACACTCGATATCAGGGCCCGAGTTTCAAGACAACCGCAAATGACGAGGTTTTGAGGCCACACCATACATACTCATAATTCGTGTCATACAATCAAGGTTTCCAATGGATATATTTTGCACCAATCTGGGCGCATACGCGAGTAGAATACAACAGTCTAATTGACTCTATTCCCCTTTATACAATCCGCATTTCTACCTCTAACCTGCAAGCTCCATCTTGTCCAACACAGCTCTTGTAAATTGGTTTGTGCTGCTAACACCTCCCATATCGCGTGTTCTGACGGCTCTGATATAAAGTTAGTACTGAGT
>LLCD01000484.1:0-18196 GCA_001414355.1 Hymenoscyphus salicellus
TTTAAATCCCAAGTCCACTATAACGTGTCATTATACACTACCGAATCACACATCAAGTCATACTCTACATTTGTTCATAACCAGCACTCTGTACTGATCACACGTAACCACCACTAGCAGATTTGGCAAAGGCCACCTCTACTCCTTCGATCCAATCGGGAAATTTACTAATAAATCCAAAAATAATAGAGGTGTTGGAATTGTTGGTTTCCAACCCCCCTCCCTGTTTAATTTGCTGCAAAAGCAAATCTTCTCCGTGGTGTCACAGACCAAGGGTGGATTCTCCCGTTGGTTCAACATCAACAGTATACGAGAATAATTTGGGGGCACAGCCATGAAGCTCTCATTTTCTTTGTGTGTAGTGACGCATAAAACTCCCGCCAAATGTCGTGATATAGGTTTGGAAATTCTTCTCTTTAATCTTCAACTACTATTTTAACCCCATACACTTTTATTCATCGAACAGTTAAAGTACGGAGAAAATGTGTTACGGCTTAAGAGGCGATTACTACTTCTGCGGTCATCTCGAAATCACAGCTGATGGATGTGACCTAGCTTACACAACTCAAGAAAATTCATGGGGCAAGGGGAATTACTGCGTTTCCAAAAATGGCATCAATCAATTCAACGTGAAACGTAGACAGGAGGGTGAGGATTGCAGCAAAAGATGCCTGGAAGAGCCACGAAAAGCCAGCGTGAACAGGGAACAGCAAGAGTGGAGTGAAAAAACAATCATGGACCACGCTCGTAACAAACACCGCATACCTGCGCCTAAAGAGTCTAGGCTTGAAGGGTTAGAAAGAGCATGGCAACGTGAGGATATTGATCAGGTAGAGAAATTTGGCCTCCTCAAAGCTTGGATCAATGAGTTAGATAACATCAGAGACCGGGGATATGTCAACTAACCTGTATCACATCAGTGGCTTTTAAGCTGATCTGAGACGGTGGTTTTTGGATTTGTATTCTTTTATAAGCAAGGGAGAAGTCGACAAACAGCTTCTTAATTATACGATCATTCTGTACTGCTTTTCATTTCGAAAAGAGGGGCGGGGGGCATCTGAGGTTGCGCTTTTCTAATTCTTATTTTTTACTCTCTTTAAGTATAACCTTTGCAACCAAATACACATTCGTTTGACCATATTACCCTGGTAGTAAAAAATAGACTGTGCACAAGATTATCGGGCATCTGTTCAAGGGAGGGAGGGGGGATTCAGTTTCCCAGGGGAAATTCCCGACAAAGAATCTATGTTACACGACATCGTATGTTGGGGCCAACATACCACCTTCTTAATGTAGCACGAGGCGAAAAATGCCCTTCTTTCAAGTGTTGGGTATTGCTCCAACTGATTCGCTCTCTATTTTGAGAATCCTCACACGCTGTTTCCTTCTCTCAAAGACTGACATGTCTCTCACACGCTCTGACTTGTGCTGAGATCATCATATTGGATAAGAAATGTTTTCCGCTTCTCGTTCTCTGTCAGATGTTGGTTGAAATGCAAAAGGGCGCAATGAATGAACGAATTTGGAAACCAACAGAAACCTCCCTTCGCGGTTTATTCCTTTGTTGGCGAAGAATTATTTAACGATACGAGTCAGTGTGAGAATGGTTTCAAATTGTCTCCAGAGTAGTCTCCTCACTAATCGTTGCTCTCCTACTCTTCAATATGTGTCAAAACCCCAAATTCAAAGTATATTATTGCACCCACAAGAAGTTCTTTGCAGACAGATGCGACCATGGATACGATTACGTCAAGAACCAAAAGCCATGTGACAAGACAACAGGAGTTACAGAGGTGATGGTGAACGAAAAGTGCGATGACTGTATTCATGTTGAGCAATTGGCGAGTCTCAGGGCCAACATTGATCAAGAGGCAGTTGAAAGACAATCGGTACTCGCCGAGTGGATTAAGCAACAAAAGATTCATGATGGGATGACTGAAAGAATGCTTGATTTCGATAGGCAACAGCAAGGGGCAGAGGCAGTGGCAGGACCAAGTACACCAGCAGCGCCGAGAAGAACCAAGGAGGATGAAGAGAAGAGTCAGCAAGAAATGGTGAAAGCTAATGAAGAATACAAGAAAAAGCAAGAGGAGGCGATGAAATTGGAGGGGATCAGGAAAGCGCAGGCAGCGTTAGATAACATTGGGAACTTTGGGAAAGATAAAGGTAAAGGTAAAAAGTAGTTCCATACCTGGAAAAGTCCGACTCTGCGAGGTACTTGACTATAATCTGAGTAATTCCGGATGTTCTTTTGGTTTGTCTTGTTCTACTTTCGATGAAACAGTCAGTCGTTACTGCCTATTTAGTTAGAAAAATACATTTCATACGCTTGCACCTTCTACAAGAACTTCAATGATAGCAGATGGTGGTTGTTCTTTCTATAAAACAACACAACATTCCTTCTTCACAGAAAGTAGCTTTACTAAGGAACATCATTCAAGCCGCTCCTTCCATAGCTTAGATAAACTTCGGTTGCGCCTTCCCTACTTTTCAGACGGGAGCAAGTTCGAAACCAGGGTTAACCAAGCAACAATATTAGGAGCTCTTTCCTATAATAAACACTCCAGCCTCCTCCGAGATAAATTTTCTGAGCACCACATTCCAAATTTCCACCGTCCAGCGTGCCTTCCTTGAACCAAAACCACCAAGAGATATGTGGAACTTCTTTCCGTTCTCAGCACAACGACCTGAACGCCCCTTCGCTAGAAACAAACTCGGCAAGAAATGGCATCTGAGTCCCTCCCCGCGCATTCACTTCTTTTCAATCTCAACAAGCAACCTCTTAAATTTCTTCGAGGAGTGTATTATGAGTAAGAGATAACGGGAATTCCTTCCACTAATCAATACAAAGCTCCAAAGGTGGATGTCCGAAAATTAGGTCTACCAAGGAAGCCTTTTCAAAATTCCACCACGAGCGCGCCTTCCCTGTCAACCGAGTATCTCGATGAGGTCAGATTATGAAGTCGGGGAAGCACGACCAAGGTGTTTTCATACCCAATTACAGTTGCCCCTTCCCGATTCCTTCGAAGTCTCTAAGGAATTCCCTAACACAATCAACATCACCGTACCATTCATTCTCCAGGACTACATTTTCTCTTGCCATATTACCCAATCAACTCAACTAAAGATATGGTCCTTTTTGCTACAAAAGCACAACTGTCCCCAACCGCACCTCGCAGCCAGTTGTTCGACAATTCGATTTACAAGTATAAAGGAAAGAGTCGTGACAGAAACTCCATCCGAAAATCAGCATAACGTTGTCAAGGGGCCATCCAAACGCAACTTCCAGCATTCTCATTGGTCCTTAAAAGCACCCCCCTCTCAATATAGTTCTCGAATCTGAAGAGCTAATTTATCCCGTTGCAAGTTTCGGTCGCGCCTTTCCTAATTTTTCGTAAAGACAAAGTTCGAAAGCTAGCTGCTAAGGTTCTTTCAACACTCAACTCAACCCAAACGTTCCTTTCACATCACGATACTCGGCAAGAAACTCCTTCCGATCTCCCCCACGAACGCAGCCCCCTCGATCTCCATCTTCCTCGCCATTGTGCCTTCCTTATACCACACCCACAAAAGAAATCTCGTCCGTCATGAGTCCCAACAATCTACCTACCCTGCATCCTCAAAAACATCACTCACCCTAACCTTCAAAATATCACCACATCCCCTCAACCCCGCGAACATAAAATAAAAATGACAACCCAACAATCCAACCCCCTCCATTCTCAATCTACGCCAACCACCCAAAACAAGCAACCTGGTCTTTCAACACCACCTCAAAAATTGAACCTGCCCTACTCACGCATCCGACCCCTAGCCCCTCAATCACCCCACCGCCACCTCAGAACAACTTCCAGTCCAGCATCCACAGCGTACTCGATAAATAATGTTCAATCGAATTATCCAAGTTCGGGGAGTTCGATAGACTCAGAAAGTTCAACAAGTCTGAGCTCAACAGGCACGGGAAGCTCTATAACCTCACAACCCTTTTCAACGCCGCCATCTCACCTAACGCTTCCTCATATTTCACTTCCCAATATACAGCTTGGGACCTCAACACCACTACCGGCCACCCAGGATGAAAATAGACCTTCGACTCCTGGTGCTCTGCGAGACGGCCAACAACAGCCAGATCAACAGCAGCAAGTCCAACATATCCGCACACTCTCCAACACGGCAATCCCACCCACCGCTTCAATCACCCAATCCAAATCCAAACCCATAAAGAAGAAATCCAAATTCAGTATCGCAGTCTCAATCCTCCTTTCTCTCCACATCCTCCTCGTGGCTGTTTTAGTCATGGTCTTACTCGGTAGCTCTACCATCAATTCCCAATTTAGCGATGGGGGCTATGGCATGATAGATTTGAGGGCGTGGATGGACATTGATGTTCATATCGATAGAAATGAGTGTGGGAGTTTGTTTGAACCTGAACCTAGGGAGAGGGTAGAGATTGGGTTGGAGGGTGGTGATGATACAGTAGAGCTTGGAGAGAGTATTGGGAAGGAGGATGAGGATGAGGGGGAGGAGGACGTGGAGGAGATAAAGGGGACAGGGGAGGATGTTGGGGTGACTGAGAAAGAGGAGGGGGATGGAAAGGGGGAGAAAGTGGAGGTGGATGAGATAGAGGAGATGGAGGATGTGAAGTTGACTCTCGAGGCTGTTTTGGAGGAGTTGAGTATGGGTCGTTTGAGAGAGGCTAGGTTGTGATTGGTTGTGATTGGGAGGAAAAAAGAGGCGGGGGAAAAAATAAAATTGGCGAGGCTTGTTCTTAGGGGTGAAAAAGCCGGGTTTGAGAGTTAATGAGGTTCTAAGGTGTAAGTGTTTGAATTGCCGTCAGCGGAGTTGAGTACTGACTGGCTTTGAAGTGTTATCCTGGTGTGGTGCCAGTGATAATGCTTTGAGTATGTCAACTTACCAAAACGAGAGAAGCAAATAAAAATTGAACAGGAGGCAGTTGGATTGATTCTCTATCCTCACGACCCCAAAAGGATAGCTATTCATGATTCATTAGCTAGAGATTACTGGAGTTCAAGCTAATGTCTCACGGATATACTCTCCCAACTTCTTCAAGCCCTCCTCCAAAACCTCCGTCTCACAAACAAAACCAATCCTAACCGAGCCCTTGAAATCCTCACAAAAGCACTTTGAAGCCGGCACAAACATAACTTTGGTATTCTCAATCAAGTCCTTGCAAAACTGCACATCATCCACCGTTTCCCCCTTCCTTGTGAATTTGACAAGAGCTGTACTCCCAGCAACAGGCTTGACCCAAGAACAAATACTACTATGATTATCCACGAATTTCTCAAGGATAGCGATATTCTTCTTTGCCAGCGCAATATTTCGAGCTAGTAACGCGTGCATGACGCTACCTGAGAGTGCGTACGCAGCAACTTGGTCATCGAGTTGCGAGACGGAGATGGTGGTGTAGTCCCTCGCTGAGGCACAAGCTTCGATGATTTCGGGGTCGCGAGCTGCGATCCAACCTACTCTGATACCAGCCAAGGCATAGGCTTTTGACATTGAGCCCGTACAGATGGCTTTTTTGTAGCCCATTGATAGTATCGAGGGAGGGAATTCAGGGTCCATGGGTCCGATTCCGTGGAATAGGGGGCGGTAAACTTCATCCGAGAGGATTATGATGTCTCTTTCTCGGGCGAAGTCTACTAGAGCTGTCATAACTGACTTTGGGGTTATGGCTCCGGTGGGGTTGTTGGGGTTGTTGATGATTATCATTTTTGTGTTTGGCTTGACGAGATTCTTGAGGTCAGAGATATCTGGGACGTATTTTTGCTCTCGCCGTAATTTCCATAGTGAGACTGAGGCTCCGAGACTCTCGGGGACGGAGTAGAGTTGTTGGTATGTTGGATGCATGCATACTACATGATTGCCTGGTCCGATGAGTGTATATAACAGCAAGAAATTAGCGGATATAGCACCGGGTGTGATCAAAATGTTGTCAATAGAAAGTGGGGTTGCCGTCTTTGCCGAGTAGAGAGAAGATAAACGTTCTCTCAAAGCTACCGATCCTCGAATTGCTCCATATGTGAGTTTCTTTGACAAGTCAAGAGGCGAGGGGACGTTGGGGTCTTCGCAGAGAGCTACGAGGTCGTTGATTGAGATAGAGGCAGCGCATGTTTCGGCGATATTAATAACTCCTGGTGTTACTTCGTATTTATCCATCCACTGGTGGGAGTGTAAGCGATATACGTGAGGACATGTAGTGAGAGGGCGCGGACTTACTTGCTCAACTTCGAATGGTTCAATTTGGACCATGTTTGCTGTGGCAACGAGGGGATGAAACGTGGAGATGTGCCTGCGGGGAAATGTACGTTGGTTTTTGGACAGCAGACATTTTGAAGGTTGTAGACGGACCTCTTTTGTAGAAACTGAGAGTCGGGTATTGAGGGTACTTGGTGGAGTACGATTGAATGTCTTGGGTGCTAGTCAGGGAAGGGCGTGAGGTCTTTTATTCCGTGAGAGGGTCTTGGACTGAATAGCTTCAGCGGAGGAGTAGTTCGGAGTCGGAAACATCGAGGCGAGGGGTCATTCGGAACAACTTCGGGAGTTGCTCTGGCATAAGAGGCATCTACTAGTAGACTTATTAGGTATATTGTCTGTTAGTTTCATTGAATAGGTAGCTTCTAATCTATTTAATCCGAAATCCGCAATTTAGAAGGGTTACACTAAGGCTAGAAAAAAGTAGAAAGTAGGTGGTGTTCTAGTGTGACTGTCATTTTGGTGGAACAGCTTCACAAGCAGCCACTGACCGTGTGACTGACGTTGCTGAGCCTCGGGAGCCTTCGAGACGCTGCTCTTCCAGGTTGCCTCTCGGTGCTTCCTCTTCCTCCACCACCACCTTCATTTCGCCCTTTTTCTTTTTGCTACTGATAGTCCTTTTTCTCTCTTTCCGCTGAAGCTTGATGCTGCAGTGCTAACCTCACGAACCCCGATCGAGCCTCCATTTCTCCCGGTTGTTGAGGAGGCTGGGTAACTACCGGTACCGCGAAGCTCTGCTCACCTCTCTTCAGCCAACATCACTACCAACAACAACAACACTCCCCCAACCCACCCCCCACCTCAATGCGATCACGAATAAGCGCAGCCGTCCTAGTGACGCTGTCGCTGGCAGGCACGAGCTATGCCTCTCTGAATTACTCGTCCATCGATATGATGCAGGCGCAGCTGTCTCTGATGGGCGATCGGCCAGATAATTGTCCGCCATGGTATGATGATGATTGCGCCCGAACGCCCAACTATGCCAACAACAAATACTAACTCGCGATAGTTTCAATTGTCTTCTGCCAGCCTTCGAATGCGGTCAATATTCCGACTGTAACAAATTCAATGGGAAATGTTCTTGTCCTCCGGGTTATGGTGGTGACGATTGTTTGCAACCAGGTATGGAGCTGGAAATGAGAGGATATTCTGTGGAACAATGCTGATTGAAATAGTCTGTGGCTCCTTAGCAGACGGAAAGGACCGACCGATGCGAACGACCGATCACTGTACCTGCGAAGACGGTTGGAGCGGAATAAATTGCAATGTCTGTACCTCTAACAAAGCATGTAATGCTCTGATGCCCGATAAACAAGGTGGAGTCTGCTACCAAAATGGGGAAGTGGTCAAGGAGAATTACCAAATGTGCGACGTCACCAACAAGAAGATTGTGGATATCTTGGATGGGAAGAAACCTCAAGTTACATTTACTTGTAACGCTTCGAAAGAGACGTGCGACTTCCAGTGTAAGTTCTGCCAAAATGGAAGTGTCATGAGGTAATGCTAATAATATCAGTCTGGGTCCAGGAACAGGAATCCTTCTATTGCTCCCTCGATACTTGCAGCTCCAGCGCTCACTACGATGTCAACAAGAACAGTACCAATTACGACTGCACCAACATTAAGTGTAAATGTATTCCCGATCGGATGCTCTGTGGTCAGGATGGCTCAGTAGATATCTCCGACTTTTTGACCGAATCCATTCGTGGACCAGCCTCATTTAATTGCGACCAACAGGATGGAGGGGACAACAACTGCCTTTTCCAAGAGCCTGAAATGAACAAGCTGATCTCGGCAATGTTTGGAGACGATAGCATCTCCATCAACTGCGTATCTGGAGAATGTCTTTACGAAACCGAGGTACCTGGCTTTGAGAGACCAATCAAGAAGATCAATACGCCTTTGATTGCTGGAGTTATTGCTGGCTGTGGTATCTTTGTGGTTCTTGTCATTTTGCTCGTCTGGTATCTCTCCAGAAGACAATTCCGACATGGCCCAATCAACTTGGATGATTCCGATGACGAGAGTGCTAAACTCATGACCGACCATAAACCTGCTTCATTGTATTGGGAGAATGTTTCCTATCATATGAATGGGAAACAAATTCTGACCGGCATTCAAGGAGTTGCTCATCCTGGCGAGATTATGGCTATTATGGGAGCATCCGGAGCAGGCAAAACTAGTTTCCTCGATATTTTGGCAAGAAAGAACAAGAGGGGTGCAGTTGCTGGTGATTTTTACGTCAATGGTGAAAAGGTCAATGATACCGAGTACAAGAATGTCGTTGGATTCGTTGATCAAGAAGATACCATGCTACCTACCCTGACTGTTCACGAAACCATCATGACGAGCGCTCTCTTGCGACTTCCCCGTGATATGGGAAGAGCTGCAAAAGAGCAAAGAGTCTACGAAGTCGAGAAACAACTTGGAATATCTGCTATCAAGGACTCTTTGATTGGTTCTGAAGAAGGAAAGGGTCGTGGTATCTCTGGTGGAGAGAAACGAAGAGTTGGTATTGCTTGTGAACTTGTCACAAGTCCTAGCATCTTATTCCTCGATGAACCTACCAGTGGACTCGATTCCTACAACGCTTTCAACGTCATTGAATGCCTCGTCACTTTGGCAAAAACTTACAAACGAACCGTCATATTTACTATCCATCAACCACGATCCAACATTGTCTCCCTCTTCGACAGGCTTCTTCTATTGGCCAAGGGAAAAGTTGTTTACTCTGGAGAATTCGCTCAATGCCAAGACTACTTTGATCATATCGGATATGCTTGCCCACCTGGATTCAATATTGCAGATTATCTTGTCGACTTGACTATGCACGTTGGAACTCCTAATGCCCCTAATGAAGAAGGAATACCCGGATTGAATGGAAGCAGCGCTCTTAGTGTCGGACCCAGTAGCACTCGAGCTGTTAAATCAATCGCTAGTATTTCTGGTGGAAGTATCGAGGAAGGTGCTGGTGGCAGTGTGTCAGAATCCCAGACCAAATCCAAAGGGAAACGCAAGGACACTGTTCGAGCCAAACAGGAGAGAGAATTGTTCACTCGTAAAAAGAGTGGAATGGAGACTCCAGGTTCTGCAGGTGGAGAAGAGACTCCATTGGACCCAAATGCCACTAGCGCTCAACAATGGGTCCGACTTCAAAAACAACACGGTCAAGTACCACATCAAATCCTCGACGATCCCGATAATCTTCTTCCATCCGCTGGCTCCGACTTGGATGCTCTTGTCTCTGCTTATTCTGGTTCTGATATTGCAAACAACATCCATGACGACATCCATGGCGCAATCGCAAATGCTGAAACTGCAAATGGAGCAAATGGAAATGCTATCGGAGATGGTAACGTTTACACTAGCGCCATGGGTAAAGGTTATGCGAGAGTTGGATTATTGAGACAATTCGTCATCCTCTCTCAACGAACATGGAGAAATCTATACCGAAATCCAATGCTAATGCTTACGCATTATGCTATTGCCATATTACTCGCAGTACTCTCCGGATACCTATTCTATGGTTTAACAGACGATATTCCCGGTTTCCAAAACAGACTCGGATTATTCTTCTTCGTCCTTGCTCTCTTCGGATTCAGTACCTTAACCAGCTTAACAGTTTTCGCCGCTGAACGACTCCTCTTCGTTAGAGAAAGAGCAAATGGTTACTACCACCCCATCACCTACTTCGCCGCCAAAGTCCTCTTCGACATCATCCCTCTCCGCATCATACCCCCAATCATCATGGGCTCAATCATCTACCCCATGACGGGACTCACCGCCGACGCTCCACACTTCTTCCGCTTCATCCTCGTCCTTGTTCTCTTCAACCTGGCCGCCGCTGGAATATGCCTCTTCATAGGGATCGTTTGCAAGGACTCGGGCGTCGCGAATCTGATTGGTAGTCTTGTTATGCTGTTCAGCTTACTCTTTGCCGGGTTGTTGTTGAATCATAATGCGATTCCGAAGAGTGCGTTGTTTTTGCAGAGTCTTAGTATTTTCCATTATGGGTTTGAGAGTTTGATTGTCAATGAGGTGGCGATGTTGACGCTTGTTGATAAGAAGTATGGGCTTGATATTACGATTCCTGGCGCTGCGATCCTGTCTTCGTTTGGATTCGACAATGGAGCGCTCTGGGGTGATGTTGCGCGTTTGGGGGTTTTCGCTGGTGGCTTTATTGTGCTGGCTTATATTGCTATGCATGTCCTTTTGGTGGAGAAGAGGTAGGTAGAATGGAGGTGGTGTAATGTACCCGTGTGTACAGGTCTCTTTTGTTGATATTGAATTGCATATTTCGGGACAAATTATTTGGGCGTTTTTTTCTTGGGATACATATTCATGGGTTATTGATGGGTGTGGCAGATATAGATATACAGACAGAATGGGAATACGTATGGGATTTCGAGAGTGCTCTGAGTATTATTGTAATTTTATCGTTATGAATCATTGTTACATTATGGACTTTGTGATTTGAATAAGCTCTGGAACCAATGCTATTTGTACGTAATGGTCATCAAAACTTTAGTAGGATTCAAACGGGGCTTGGACAATGGGGAAAGTCTACTAATATGATGGAAAGACATCATACCTTGTTTACCTGTCTAATACCATATAAACATCGTGAAATATAGATGTAGATTTCACGATTGTTTGTTGTATGAAAAAGGAGGGGCAATAAACTTTATCAGCCTTGGATAAAGCCACGCTCCGAGGCTCTTCCGAACTTATCTCAACTTCGAAATACATCAACACCAAAACACCAACTTCGCCTTGATACCATGGCCGTCCTAGGTCTCTCGATACTAATAGCAACCTTCTCATTTTTCTGCTACAAACACCCACCTTCATCATGGAGCCTCCTCGCCTGGTTCCAAACCCGTCCTCCACCTTCGGTTTCGTCTTCAATCTCAGAACCTAAAGATGCGCCTCCGAGGATAGAAGTTGAGACGCCGGGGATTACGACTTCGACGCCTGACGAGGTGGATGTACAGATAAAGATTGAGCTGGAAGATGAGTTGATCAGAGGGAAAGAGGAGGAGGTCAGAGGCGGAAAGGGAGAGGAGGATAGAGAGAGAGAGGCTATGACACCACCCCCGCCTCCAACTTTCACCAGATCCCAACCCTCGAGTCCCTCTACACCACGCGCGAGCACCAGTGATCGCACGACTAAGGGGGGGATACCTTCTTTTACGCTACACGATGGAAATCGAGACTCAGAGGAAGAAGAGGAGGAAGAGGACTACGACGCCATGCCACCACCGCAATTCCCGGCCTTGAATTCAGCGCAGAGAGCTGGTGGTGGAGGGGGGGAGGCACAACCGCCAAGGTTATCTAGTATGGCACCACCTCCACGACCTGGTGGTACGGCTTCATTGATGGCTCCCCCGCAACGGGGTGGTCCGTTACCAAATAGAAACCCATTATCGAACACAAGAGGAGCAGCAGGTGCTGGACTTGGAGGCCTAACACCACCACCAACCCACACAATCCCACCCCCCAAACCAAAGCGCAAAGTCCAACTCACACCCGGCCACTCCCCCCTCGACTGGGCCACACTCACCACCTCCGCCAACCTCTCCCCGAACTCACCGAAATACGTCAACCTCCGCGGTCTCCCTCCCAACACCCCATACCTAAAGGTCACACCTCGTCTGTTAAAGCAGATGAATGGGAGAAGAGGGAATGATGCCTGGACTGTATTGGGGGGGCGGGTATATAATATCACGCCGTATAAGGAGTTTCATCCTGGCGGTGTGCCGGAACTTATGAGGTGCGCTGGGAGGGATGGGACGAGGATGTTTGGGGAAGTGCATCCTTGGGTTAATTGGGAGGGGATGTTGGAGGGTTGTTTGGTGGGGGTTGCTGTTGATGAGGAGGTCAAGGTTGAGCGGAAAGAGGGCGAGTTGACGGTGACGGGGAGTGGGATGGAGGATATGGATTGAGGGGTGTGTTGAGAGTGTAGGGAGACTATATTCGAGTTTTGGAGCGTCCGAGGGAGAGTTTATGGGCGCAGAACCGACTCAACCGAGCATCTCCTGACCAGCATCAGCGGCGAGAATATCACATCAAGCTCCCTCAAATCATCAGAGCAAGATTTTCGAGAAGACTGTGGTTCCAAACAAGGACCCCGTTTGACCAGCCCATGTTTGGGTAACTCGAGGAAGGCCACTGGACCATCATATCACGAATCACGAGTTCAGCTACAGCAAGCTTTCTGTCTGAGAAAGGCGTCTGGTTTCAATGGATTTTATACAGGCATTGTAGGAGCATTAGACAGGGCCCTAACGCTGAACATTGAACTTCATAGATCTATAGAGAACGGTACAAACCATTAAATTAATACAATGATACCCCATTCCTTGTTTTCCGTAGTGGTCACCACAGTGATAGTCAAGTCTTAACTCATGCCTTGATGTTTTGCGTTTCCAGAAAAACACACTGAACCATGAATAACAAGCAATATGAAACTAAGCTACCTAGATAACAATAACAAGATAAATCAATTTATGAAAAGGAGGAGAGTTAGTCCGGGTTCAAAAGGCAGATTTCCTTTCAGCAATCCAATACACGTCTATATTTTACGGTGTTTACATAGGTATGGGGTATTACTCCTCGCCAATTATATTAATCAGCCTATACACAAGCTAAAGCTAGAAGCAAAAAAAGGCATAAGCCGTGACGCAAAGGTAAATACAATAACTACCCCCATCTTAAAATTTCTCCGATTCCCGCTATGATCAATTGGTCCATGCTCCCTGACTATAAACCCCTAACCCATATTGCAAAATAGCCTACCTCTTCCTACGACCAAACCCAAATCTCATGTCATCATCACTATCCTCCTCAACCGCTCTCCTCCTACCAGCAGCCGGCCTATCAACAGCACCCTGCTTAGCCTTCTTAGCCGGCGCAGGCTTAGCCATCGGCTCAGCAGTTCTCTTTCTCGCAATCCTCGGTTCCGGTTCCGGTTCAGCCTCAAGAGCCCGGGATTCCGATCTGGCTCTTGGAGTTGCCGTTCCCGCTCTAGGAGTGTTTTGAGATTCCGTTCCCGCTCTTGGAGCTCTCGTCGCTTTTGCTTTTGCAGGAACTGGGTTGGCAACCACAGGACGTTGGGGAGGTGGAGGTTCCAATTCCGGATGTTCAATAAGATCATCATCGTTATCTTCCTCGGAGGAGACGATGAAGACTGGTTCTGGTTCTGGTTCTATTTCCTTGGGTTTGTATTTGGCACGAGTTTTCGCGGCAGGCTTCGCCCGTCGTCCATTCCTCATAAGAGTCTCCGAATCCGAATCCTCCACAGGCTCAGTCTGCTGTCTACCTTTGCGATTCTGACTTCGACCCTGGCTCTTCCGCTGTTTCTGACTCTCCCTCTCCTCCTCCCTCCGATGATCAACCCAATACTCATCCCCAATCCCAAACTCCTTATTCTTGACCTCCTCCAGACTAACAATAACTCTCTCCCGATCGCGGCTCACCGGCGCACCTCGTCTCCGGAATTTCTTAAAATCACGACGTCCATTCCATTTATTATCCCAGCGGTCACTTTCATCCGCCCGTCCACCAGGTCGTGTAATAATACGTGTCCTCCCAACAGACATTTCCAGAATCTCAATACCAGAGCGCACCTCGTCGATATTGATATCCGCCATAATAGCCAGTTGAGCGTCGCGTTCTATACGGGCAGCACGTTCTTGCTCTTCCATTCGCTTATGCATGGCTTCTTCGACTAGTGAATCTCCTCCTTTTTTGGCTCTTCTGGCGGGTTTCTTCTTTTCAGTCACCAGTGGTGGTGGAGTCGGTTCAACGGGTGGCTCAACGGGTTTAGCTACTTTTTGAGGGACGGGTGTAGATTCTCCTCTTTCTCTACGGGCTTCCTCTTCTTCGAGACGGCGTTTCTTGAGTTTTACAAAGGAGGGTGCTAGACGGCCTTGGCGTTCTTCTTCATCGATTGGGGTGGCTTGTCGTTTTCGCGCGGTTCGAGGTTTGATTATTGGGGGTGGTTCTTCGGAGGGTTCTCTCCATGTGGTCATATCAGTATCTTGTTGGGTTACGAAGAGAGACTGTGATTCCTCGATTGGTTCGGGCGCTGGTGCTGGTGCCACTGGCTCGATTTCTGGGATTGCACTCATATTTACTGGAGCATTGAAATCGTCATCGTCAAATCCTGTGAATTTAGCTACGGTACGACGACCTCTACCTCTGCGAGGAGGCTGAGACGGTGCGCTTTCTGCTGGAGCAGATTCGGGAGCTACCATAGAGCGATCGGCTGCTTGGATTGTGGGGGCTGCCATCGATCGGTTTGCTGCTTGATTTGTGGGGGCAGCTAATACTGTTAGTAAGTACTTTGGGATTTTACATTGAGACTTACCAGTTCTTTGCGACGTGGAAGAAACTTCAAGTTGTCTTCGTAAAACACTTCCGTCGCAACTCAAAATAGCATCGAGAAACTCATTCTGCTCAATCAAACGGAGGCCTAGGGATAGAGCAACTTGGATGCTAAAATCAGCAAACCACTCATTACCTTGGCCCCCCGTTGGATTGAATTTGACCACAACTACCCCTTTTCCTTCGCTTCCATCTTCCAACTCCCCGAGACCTTTCTCACCAGCGACTTGCTTGACATATTCAACGAATTCCTCTACTGTAGTTCTATCTGGGATGACTTCTCGAAATAACGCCTTCCCACGTCCTCCAGTGATCGGTGCTAGAAGAGTATCGAATTGCTGTTGAGAGTAGAATATGAAAGTATACCCGTCAAACATATCCTGTCGGGCTGGATCCGGGGAATATGCAGTGGAAGGGCGTTCCGTAGGTTCCTTTCCCTTGGGAGGAAGAAATTTCAAGGCATCCGGGAATTCCGCAAAGTCCTGCTCTAGTGCTCCAGCAGCATCGACAATGGCCTTGACATAGGTATTCTCCACGATGTATTTCCCATCAATCAATGCCTGTAATCCTTTTGGTGTGTTTCGTTTCGAGGCCACCACATGTGTAGTATATCCGTGCTCGTATTCTTTGAGTACCTTGATATCGAGGAGTCCGAGTTGTTCGTACAGAGGGGTCCATGGATCGGCTTTCTTTTCCTTTCCGGTAAAGGAGAATGCGAGTGCGAGGGGAACCCATCTAAATCTGCGAATCGTTAGAACTCGTATACACAGGAGTGAGAATAGACTGACATGAAATGGTGTTTGTATCGCCCCAGAGTAACATCATTCTCGACGCGATCGAGTGCATGTGTCTTGCCCCGGATCTGCTCTCCGTTTACCAATGTGCCAATCTTGGTGTCGAGGTCCTTTATAGTGACACGCGATCGGGAACGAGCGTTTGCCTTTATGCTTGTTAGCAGATTGATATGCTGTAGGGAAGTCGAGTCCAACGCAATCTTGTACTCCTACGGCATCGACTTCGACGAAGACGTGCTGTCTGGAGATGGTTTTATCGGTAATGCACATTGTCCCATCTGCGGTAGTCAGCAAATGCTCATAGAGTATTGTTTGACCGGCGCATAGCATACCTCCTGGTGTTCCCTGTGTTCTCCCCATAACAAACTTCTTGCCGGGTCTCAGCCATTGCTGCTTGCCTGATGGGATGTTAGCGCCGAGGGCGTGGATGGTAGATAGCAGCATATCGCGTTCAAACATACCGGCAAACACGTCTCCATCGCACTCGATGGTCCACATGGTTTGGTTTGCGGTCAGCACCCGGCTGCAGATGCTGTTGTGTATCGATGGGTGGTGGTTAGAGTTACCGCGACTGTGAATGTATTTGGGGAAGGCGGCAGTCGCGCGTCAACGCCTGGTCACGTGTAAATCCTGGTTTGGGGCCCCTTCTGGAATGGATCCACTTTGACGCTACTAAACCTTGAACTCCCTTCGCGTCGGGTCTCTTTGTCTGGAACAAAGATAATTTGGTTCGAGTGGAGATTCACTATGCATCCAGCCCTTTGCAATCAAAGTTTCCTCCTCAACGCGAAATGCAGAGGCCTTACTGGCGGGGAGTATATTCCTGTTATTCCTATTTCCATGCCCCTCCCTGTAGGTCCTGTAGGTTCGCCAAGAGAAAGCGATCAGATCACCCCGCGTTGATCGTCCGAAGCACCTCCTCCCCTCCCCTTCGTTGGTTGCTAGCAATTAAAGACATTCTGGTGTCCCCTCCTATTATTTTGGTTGTGTATACCAGGTTGATCCCGACCGGCGTTGCGAATAGATGGTTCTAGGCTTCTTCGTAAGGCTTGATGCTTCGTGGCCTTGCCCAATCCTTCCGGTCTTCCATTCACACTTAAATTTTCCAGAATCGTCGCGAAGGATATCCGCACTCGATCTCAGACTGCTGCTTGCTTTGATTCTAAGAAACCGGCCAGACCGATCTGAATTGTCTGAATTGTCTGCATCGTCTGAATTGTCTGCATCGTCTGAATCGTCTGCATCGTCTGAATCGTCTGAATCGTCTGAATCGTCTGAATCGTCTGAATCGTCTCCTTTTATGCGCTGGATCTGGTTCGGTGGATTATAAGAAGTCTTGCTTGATACTGAATATCTCATTCATCCTTCATCGCGAAGCCAGACAATTGTTTCAACAAGCGCAATGGCCGGAAAACCTGCGGTTGTCCTTGACAATGGGTAAGCAGTTTTACACTCTAGTTGACATTCCATTTACTGATAATTACCAGATCTGGCACCATAAAAGCCGGCTTTGCTGGAGATTCCACTCCCAAAATCATATCCCGTAAGCTTGTTTACCCGCGTCCATCCATCTTTACATCCACCCAACTTCACAAAGCAAGAAACTAATAGCAAAACAGCCTCAATAATCGGTCGTTCCAAAGACCCAGAGTCAGTATCCACCCAATTCCGCACATCAAAATAAATGCTAATTTACAAACAGCAAAGAAACATACATCGGCACTCTCGCCCAATCCCGCCGCGGCCTCCTCTCCCTCACCCGCCCCATCCAACAAGGCGACATCACAAATTTCTCCGACCTAGAAAGAATCTGGCAACACATTTTCACCAACGATCTCAAAACGCACATCTCAGACCACCGTGTTTTCACAGCAACCCCCTCCTTCACCCAAGAATCACAACACAAAAGAGTTGCGGAAATATTCTTGGAGTCTTTCGCAGCACCAGCTTATTCCACCTCCTACTCCGCTGTTTTGGCTCTCCACGCCTCAAACCGTAAAACAGGTCTCGTATGGGATTCCGGCTTCGGAACCTCCCACGTCGTGCCTGTGCACGAGGGGAAGCCTTTACCTGATTTTGCGAGACGGTATGATATCGCGGGTGATGATATCACAGATTATATGCGTCAGGTTCTCCTCCAGCGAGAAGGGAGTGCATTTATCAATCTTGGGAAAGAGGAGCAGAAAGAGACGGCTGAGAGGGTGAAAGAGAAGGTTGGATATGTGGCGCAGGACTTCGAGTATGATATCCAGATTGCGCATCAACCGGAAAGGAGTTTGGATAAGAGCTTTGAATTGCCGGATGGGAAAACGATCATTATTGGGCGGGAACGCTTCATGGCGCCGGAGGGGAATTTCCAGGCTACTTGTTTGGGGTTGAGTCAACCGGGTTGTAGTGTTGAGATTTTTAATTCGGCTATGAGAACCGCTCCTGAGTTGCAGGAGGAGATGTTCAAGAATATCGTCCTGGTTAGTCTACCCCTCCCATCCCTTCCCCTTCCCCTTCCCTCTTTTTCTTTTCTAAAATTAAGTACTGATTACTACCGTAAAACAAGGCTGGTGGAAACACACTCTACCCAGGTTTCTCACGACGCTTACGACGAGGACTTGATAAAGTATGCGAGTTCGTGCTGGTGCGGAACGCTTATTCTGATCAATATAGAGTGAGGATTAATGGAATATGCATAGAGCAGGTCCCGGGGTTGAGTCCTTGGGAGGGGAGGTCGGTTACAAGGG
>LLCD01000485.1:0-18192 GCA_001414355.1 Hymenoscyphus salicellus
GCGATTTTGGGTGGATTGGAGAGGCCCGCTTTTGGCCCAGATATCGCCTGTAATCCAGTCGTACACTTTTTCTCTCATCGCAATAACCTTTGGATTCTTTTGGATGTTTGGAGGTTCCTTATCGATATCCTGTCTGAAGGCCATGAAGCTATTCTGATCTCCAGTATCCTTAAGTGCGTTTGCTTTGTACCTCAACAGTTGAATATAGTCCTCGGGGGAAGTTGTGCGGTAATCCAAGGACCGTGCTTGATATATTGCAGATTCAATTGCTTTCCGGCGGGGGTGAACAGGCCGAAAACAGGAGGTTGGGGGCTCTGCGCTCCAGCCCTGATAAGTACATTTCTCGTTTGAGAGAGTTTCGTAAGATGCTACATCAATTGTGAACTTCAACGGGTCGGCCCTCTTTCTAAAGAGATAATCGGCAGTCTCTAACCATCCGAGAGCCTCCGCGAACAATTTTTTTTCCATCAGCCCCCTCGCAGTTTCCAGATATTTCTCCGCTAGATCGTCGGCAAGATAATTGTTGAAAGGTCCGAGGCGTTCACGGTATATGGAATCTTGGACCTCATGCTTAGGCAGGCTGAGCGAGTCAACTTTGATATCGATCACGACTGGTTGTAATCTCACATGACGGAGACCTTTGATGCCATTGACGAGAGTACGGGTTGCATTTGGATTCTTTTCGTCGTACCAGCCCGCGATATTGAACTTCAAGGTGATATTGACATTTGGAGACCACCAAACGGTGCCTTTTCCCTTGTCTTTGTGGACGTGAAAACCATTTACGAGTGCCACAAGTTTCGGCAAATGAACAGCTTCCATGAAACCCACGCTCTCAGACATCCCAAGCCAAGCTTGTTCTTGGCTCATGTGCTCAAGCTTGATCTCCAATGGGGCATCAGATATGCTGGTTACTTTAATTGGGATGGAGTACTGGAGAACCTCCTTCAGAAATGACGTGTCGTTTGTCTTGACGACTACGGGAAGGAACTGGCAAGGGCCTCTTTGCTGACGGAGCCTGCTGCAATTTGATCGACGGCCGTTCCCTCAAGAACTTGCTTGCCTTTGTCCGGATCAATAATTGGGGGAACACAAGGGTGCTCAGGTAGCGTATTGTAAGAAGCCATCTTGCTAGTGTTGCTAGCTAATGAACCTGATTCGAGATATTGAGAAAAGACCGTATCACGTCAAAGCGCAGGAAAGGTAAATCAAAAATCGGTGGCTGCTAGCTTGAGAACCTGATCTGACTTCCAAAATTGTGGAAGGATGCCAAGAGTTTCAGTCTTATATACACGAACATACTGTTTGCCTCGAACCTGTTGATGACCTAGACAAACGCGCGAAGGGTAAATGATGCATACAGTATATCCCCAACAACCGGTTTGCCGAGATATTTGAAGTGACAAGTGACCCTTCTGACACAAAATCCGTGTCATTGTTTGATTGAAACTTAAGCAAAACTACCTTTAATTTCACCTGGGCTTTGGGGCAAATAACCACAAGTTGCTTTAGAAGTATCAAGCGAGCGTTTTTAGCAATAGCGAGGATGTACTGAAAATCAACTACCCAACCTCATGAGGGAATACAATGTACCCAGTGGTTAGGTTCTAGTCATGAGCCACGCAAAAAAAGAGCCATATGATACGGAGACAAACTTTCCCACCTTCAGAAAATTTGTGTGGGGCTCCGCCATCGTTTCCACACCTGAACAACAAAATTCTTCTAAGAGAGCAAAAGTACTTGAATAAAGACGCTCCTAGCTCACCGTATAAGTGTCATTGCAGCTCACCAACTACTGAATAACAAAACCACACCCGAAGATCTGAGAGAATGAGGACAAACGAGTAAGTATGCTTATGAGGGTATCCCATCCAAGTTCGATATGCCTCTTGGCGAACCGGGTGGTGAAAGCGGGCACCTTTTGAGGCTCAATAGTTTGGAAATTGGATTTAGACAGTGGCATCGACATTATTGTGACCTCGGCACGCGGTGGAGAATAAAAGCGGCAGTAACTCGTACCTACCTATTTCGCCGTTATTCTAGCTATATTAGACAATTTAAATTAGTCACCCTGATACTTAGCACAATTTAAAGAATTAACCTATGTCTTTCGAAGAATGGTGTCCAATTGTGTTAAAAGGTTAGAGCAATGAGCTGGATAGGGAATATGGGTATACCATATCCACTTTTTTCAGTGTACGCGAGGCTATACGAGAACTTTTCTTTACATATTTAAGATTTTCTAACCAACCTCTACTCATCTAACTAACCCTAACTCTAGGGAGGCGTGCTAATATAGTAGTAGGGAAAAATTAAACTTAAGAGGTGTAAACAGCTTCTTTTTTTCCCACACAAGATATATACGTATACAGTAAAGCTTTAATTCATCGAAATAATATACGCTTGTAAAATTAAAAAATTAAAGACTCAAAGAATTAAAAAATACCTGCATACCATACCTCATACAAGTATTTCTCGCATACACTCGTACCATAGTACACACCGCGAGCTCGGTTAAAGTGATGTTTTCATCCATAAATGCCCCGGTTCGCTAAGAAGCACAAATTGAGCTTGGAAGGGATAACACAAGTGAGAGAAATCAAGAACTAATTTCTCAAGCAACAAGTTCAATTCTCCCACATAATTTAGCGCCATTTGTTTTTGTTACTGTTCAGATGATAGGGTAGGTTTTTTCAATGGCTCGAGAAAGCAACGTCTAAGAGCACATGGCTTTTGCTTAAAATATCAATGGTGTAAAAGAGGAAGTATATCTCACACGTCCGTGTTTCTCTCACCTCTCAACAGCCAAGAGTTTATGGTACGAAAGATTGTACTTGCTCCCCGAGATCAACCACAAACTAAATACTGACCTGCTTGGCAAAGATTAAATTTTCTCCCACAACCAAGAGTACACTCCTATACCATAGGCAATCATGGGATCTGCATGGCCGTGAAGTAATCACAAGCTTACAAAGCAGGGGTCAAGATACATCTCGAAAGTCCAACCTCTTCATGTTTTTGAAATATCGACGATGATTGTACAATCCTTCAAGCTTTTGATTGCCGAAACACAGATTTAAAATCCACGTTAGCGTAATGGAACAAGAGTAGAGGAAGAAAGAATCTAAGCACTCGATAATCTCTCTGTAAAAGGGGCTTTTCATTCATCTAGGTTATCAATCCTCCTTCATCTACAACCTTTTAATTCGACCTAACTACTCCATCTACCTTCTAAAATACAACTCTCTCCACTTCATCAGGATATCCTACAACAGTCCCACAAACCTCAAACTCCAACCCACCACGCTCAGCGATGGAAAGGTCAAAAAGGTCGTCGAACGTCTTCAAGATATAGAGGACGGGCTCAAGATCCTCAAAGAGAGAGCTGAGGAAGAATGGGATACCTATGAAATCATTTCCTTGATCGAAACTGAGTAAGTCAAGTCACTGTAACAAGTTGCTTTTATGCAATGCTTTTCCTAACCAAAGTTTTACGCACTCAGACTTGGTAATCTTCACGATGAATTGCCAGAGAAGGTTGGCTTTGAACGTACAATTGGTCAGGTGAAGCATTTGATTAGTAGTTGCTCGAGAACGTTCAAGGAGCTGAAGGCTGGGCCCAAGGCAGAAGATAAGCGCGAGGCAAATAGGACATGGCAGAAGAAGAGGTCAAGGAAGAAGAGTAAGTCCTTTGTTTTGAGGTAAGGCGGTGGAAATGCCGTTTTATCTCAATGTCCCCTCAAAGGTTTTGGAAACAGATCGCTCCATCAGTGGGGGCTTGTAAGCCAATTGCTATGGATCCTGTTTTTGTAGCTAAAAATTCGCGTTTACTCCTTAAGATCTTTCGACAATTTCCCAGTTTTGAATCTTCTGATCAGCTACCTTATTCTACTTCGCCAAATATTGTAAACTTGTTGATGTTAAGGTAGTCACCATCCTTTTAGCTGTGATTTCATTGGCTCACGAGTTCTGACTCCGCCTGACGCTCTCCCTTTATACATAGAATAGAATAAAAACAACCCACAATCACCACGAAATCACAACACCAAGGGGAGCAACACTCTCCAATTCAACATTAAGAGAAGATACCGGTAATTTTAATCAACACCTTAATAGTAAAACTACATAAGCACGTCTAGAGTAATTGAGTGCACCAAGTAAAGCTACTAAAAAGTCAACATCTCTTCATTAAAACCCTCCTTCAAGCCTCCAGGCTATCTAAGTACAACTTACTAGAATAAGCACTATTCTCATAATGCATAAAAGGGCTTGTACGACTTAACCCCTGACTCTCCCGCAATAGACAAAGAAAAGAGGCGGGAAGAAAAGAACAAAACTCTCCCCAAGCCAAGAGACAACACGAACTGTCTATCTCTACTTTTCTCTATGACTTTTGTATGTTTTTAATACATTGTTATGTCAATTGTTCTTTGAAAGTCCGCACGGGACCAGCCGCATTTTCGGAAGCCTCCGCTTTCAACACCTCTCTCAGCTGACCCCCAAAACTTGGAATATGCGTATACACCTGTGAGCAAGTAGAACTATATCTCTTTCATGAATACCTATGCGCATAGGCAATTTCCCGCCTGCCAGTTCAAAACAGTCACCTCACATCAGCAGTCGAAGAAAGTTTAGTACAATGTATTGCATTTCCTATTGCCTATCATACAAACACCAATCAACAAAGCAAAGGTGAAGACTGTATGTAGAAACATCGCATTTAGTAGTATACAATGTAATGTAGTTATTCCCTACCCTCATCGGAAACATTCTTGCTGCAGGTCCTCTCAGGAGACAGAGAAAAAGGTATCACTTTTCCCCCAAACCAAACCACAAAAGCGTATGTAACAGAAAACACAGCAAAAGCAAAGCTGGAAATCGGATGTGAAAAAAAGAGAAGAAGAAGAAAAAAAAAAGAGAAGCAGGCAGAATCATCATCGTAATATCACCACCATAACTTCCCGTAGTTCATCACTATCCAGAGCCATGCTCCACTTGCGTATCAACTCAATACATTGTGTGACGACGCTTGGCCTTAGCACGGCTCTTTGCACCTGCACCCTCGTAATCCGAATCGTCATCGTCCGCATCACGATATCCCTTGCTCTTACGCTTTCCCTTGGTCTTGCGGGCCTTGAACTCGTTGGTGGATGCCTGATATGCGTTAGAATAGAGCTGTAAGTCATAGAAAGGGAGGGGGCTTACGAGTGGGTTTGGAACGATCTTTGGCAGGGTCATTCGCTCATTCAGAAACGCCTCAAGTTTGTCGAGCTCGGCTTGAGTAATTTCAGTAGGTTTGGGTCTGCTTACGGTTCCATGGTGTTGCTTGACATTGACCTTGGTCAGTCCACGGATACGAACCATGTGATCAATTCCACTTGTTCTGCTGAACTTTGGAATCCGAATATCTGGGTGAAGCTCAGTTACTTGGCTTCGATACAACAAAGGACGGCGCCATTGGTGTTGAGTGGAGTCAGCGATGGCGTATGTGGTAACCACGATATTGACGACCTTGAGATTTGAACATTTCGCAATCTCCTGTAAAGTTAGTTTATCCTTGCGAGCCATAGCGAACCAGTCGAAAGTGACCTCTCTAAGGTTGTCAGCTACCGCGTTGAACGTGAGAGTCCGGATGTCATCCTTTGGGTTCGGAAAGTCGGAGAGATTAAAGTTGTTGGACCAGAAGAAACTGGCTGTCTCGTCCCGAAGCTGCTTGTTGACGCCTCGGAGAGAAAATCCCTTTGTCGATTTGTGACTACCCTCTTTATATTGCAATACACAATCGCACTTGATAGTCAAGTCGTAGATCATGAAGCGGATTTCGAGAGAAAGGCTGAGGAAACGGAATATCTTTTTATCTATACGACAAGTCAATACACAACCAACTCCTGCACGAGTGTAGCACTACTCACTTGCGCTATCGACAGCTTGTACAATATTGCCCTTAATATTCTCGAGGTCATCTTTGACGGACTCGACGAGAGCCAATCGATCGGGGTTGCTCTTAAGGATCGTACCGAATTCAACACTGCCCAGGAGCTCTCTGCGGACATGCTGAACATTGACAAGCTCGTACTTTCCCTTGCCTAGAGGTCGGATAATGAAGGCGCCACCTTGGATGTTTTGCTTGGAATTGAAAGTGGTAATGACCTCCTCGGCCTGGATTGCATCGTCGAGCTCCTCGGCCATCTCGACGGCAGCCTCCTCGTCAACATCTTCCTCGATCTTTGCAATTGCCGCGTCGACGACCTCGTCTTCGAGAACTGGTGCGCCAAAGGGAACGAGCTTGGCTGGCAGGGTGCCGGTCTTGCTTCTAGTTGATCTCATGGTTGGTGTCGTGGTATCTAATGCCGATTCTAAATCCGTGAAGATAGGGGAAGCAATGACTTGTTGTTTGATAGCCGGTTGATAAGAGCCACGTTGGGCAGTCGGTTGAGGACGACGCGTTCTACTTGAGAAGTTCCACTGGCGCGTAGACATGGTCTAGATAAGACAGGGAGAGTTGTTAGTGATATACGATTTGACGATACAGAAGGTAGGAGAGGGAAGAGTTGTGTGCTTACCTTGATCGCTGTCCGAATTGACGAACAACTGCAGATGGTTGGTCAATCTGTAATACCTGGTGTCGCGTGTAGTTGAAAGATCGGAGAAGTCTTTGAGATTGTTCAGAGCGTGGGCTTTTGAATCGACTCAGAGGGGACAGGGGTCTTTTGAGTTGTGGCCTTGCCAGCCTTGCCAGCCCTAGCCCTACCTAAAATTGGTGATGTATCAACAGATTCGCAGACTAGTAGTGAAACCCCCTCACCCAAAACAGTATCCAGATTGGCAATCTAAATCAAAAAGAAAGAGATTCAACCCCTTCAAAGTCGGTTGGTGAAGGTGAAGGCGATGACGTTACACGTGATGTTTACTTTCTTTCTCAACTAGGAAGGAACGATGGAGGAAGAAGCTTCATTGCCAACCCAAAACATCCAGTCAGCCTTGGCGCTCCTACTTCATCTCCAGGCTGTATGAGCCACTTTGAGTTGGAACAATTGATTCTCTAAGAAATCCAGAGTGATAACCACAAATATATTGTGGTTTCATCTATAACAACAGGCGTTGAAGCACAAATGCCGAAAGAGAAAGAATGAGTTGCAGTAAGCTTTACACAAACCAACACCCAACTCCAAACTTAGAAAAAAGAAGTCCATCCTCATCAAGCTGACAGAGTCCTCAGCCTGAGAATAATTCGACTCTGAATGAACAGTAAAAAAGAATTGAACATCCAAGTTAACAAGCCATTCTAGAAGTATGCTGCCCTTAGTATACTCCCTAACCACTTCTAAGAGGATATAACGATCTACTCTATAAAGCAAGAAGCCGCAAAATTTGTTGCACTCAAAACTCTAGAAGAGGACTTCAAAAGTAAAGTAGAAACCTAGAAGGATTAAATTTATTCAAACAGCGCTCAGATTGTAAAGCAGCAGCTACACTACGAAAGCTTGTATACTGAGAATCTAGCCTTCCACAATTTACCAGACCTATGCAAGCAGCGCGATCGTCAAAAAGAGGGATGGTTTATCCAAGGACTTTGTTTTATATCAAGATCCAAGTATGAATTTCCCTCTTTCCCTCGTCGCCCAATCCATATATAGATTCAAGGTTACGCAATTAATTTACTTCTAAACTTAATTGGGATCGTCACAAGTCGAAATCTTTACATGTCAAAATTTCATATGTGAATAAACAAAAAATATTCTTGCCCACTCCCATACGAGATCCCGACGTCTACAGCACAGAGCACAACAATATGGAAAGGGGGTGATGCGTAACTTCTCATTTTCATGACACTTCAAATCATTACCACGCCAGAAAAAAACATCTGAGCCATCCACTTTTCCGACGGTCTAATGCTCGCTCGCTTGCTGCCCCGTTGGGTATTCCTGGTTATGGTACAGAATTCATCCTCTCCCCCAACTCGAATAACTCCGGAAAACGCCATCGCAAGAACTTTTATATTGTAATTATACAAGACCACTGGAACAAAATAACTTAGCAAGAAGTGGGATGGATGGAGAGCAGAGAGACTTACATATCATGAATAGATTTGGGACCATCCCGGTTGAAATCAGATCTAGTGACGTAGTAGCCCTTGACTTGATCCACGGGTGCCCCAAATATGGTCTTTGCCGCTATACACGAGCCCAAGAAGTCAACATCGTAGTACTCCTTCCATTCTGGAAAATAAGTTGGCGGAGTGGCAAACTTGATGGCCGTTGGCGTTTGAGAGTGTGATGAATGAGTGGTTGCCCCGTTCATTCCATTTTGGCTGAGACCTGGGTTGAGTGCGGCGTTTGATGCGGTAGTTGCAGCAATGAGGAGGGAGTTAGATGGGTTGACTGTAGGATGTGAGGGAGGTTGGTTGAAGGAGCTACTTGGGGTCATGGATCCAGTACCACTAGGTGTGGCAATATTTGATGGGAGCTCGCTCATGAACATCGTAGCGGAGCTCGGTGAAATGAGATACTTGTTGAGAAGGATACGATGAAGGGCTTCCTTGAAACCTTTGATCTTTGCACCTCCTCCGCAAATGATCATGTTGTCCCACACAAGTTGTCTCAAAGATGCTGGTTCAACACCCTGTACGGTAGAATATACTGTATCAGCGATGAGGTGAAGAAACCAAGGGTCGACAATCATAAAACGCTCAACGCCAATCTTGTAATCATGGCGGCTGAGACCTGGGTTGGCTTCCTCCCATGCTTTCTTTTTGCTGTCTTTCTTGAGATTACTCTTCTGCTGAGCAGTGGCCGGATCAACTGCCAAAGTAGAAACGCCTTCCGCCAATTGCTCACCCTCCTTGACAGGGGCCGGTTCCTGGGGAGCGGAAGCGAGTTCTGCTGCCTTCTCCTTCTCCATCGCTTCCTTGGATTTGGGAGCATCAAAAGACCAAGTTGCCCAAAATTGTTTCGAGTTTGGAAGTGGTTTTTGAGGTTTAGCAGCTAGAGCCTCGGCTGCCTTCGTAGCTTTGCGCGCGGCCGCCGCATTTTCCTTCTCCTTCTTCTTAGCCAGAAACTCTGCTGTTTTCCCACTCGCCACAATACTAGCAACATCAAGGACGCCATCCTCTTTCTCGGCATTCGCAAGCTCATCGTCTACGGGCTCAGGTTCTACGGGCTCGGTCACAGTAACACTGGGGCCAGACACCGTCTGTCCCGGATCATTGGCGCTTGGGAGTGATGTGCCCGGTAGGAGAACTTCACAGAGAGGACTCCTTTTGAGTTCCTCTGCCATTTCCATACTAAATTCCGGCTCATGCTTGCCCTTCAATAACGAATGGAGGATTTCCGTCATATGTTCCCCTCCCCATAACGGCAGTGCATCGCGAGTATTGACCATGCTGTCTGTAATTGTCGATATATCGATCTTTTGATAACCCACATCAATAACCACCCCATGTGTAAGTCCGTAACCCCACGCGGCTGCCAACGCGCTATCGATGAGCATGAAGGCGGGGACTTTCAGCGTCACGAACGCGAAACGGGTGATTTCCTCGAGTTCCGGTGCCTTCCATTCTGGTTGGGCGACAATAACGAGCGCAGATGTGAGGTTGGGGTTCAATTTGTTGTGGATATGCTCGAGGAACGCGAGGAAAGCGTTCATGTTGACAATCTTTCCACCTGCGCCATTCGTTATTAGCTTTCAATCGTTTCAAGTTGGGGCTTGTCTCTTTGCACATAAGCCAGGCATACCCTTCAAAGGTCGAATAGCACCCTCGCCATCCTCCGGGTACTCGACCAGCTCGCCCGCTTCATTCTCCTTCACTTTGTATGGTTCGTATGTCTTTCCATCTGGCGCAAGGAACATGCGCGTCGGAAATGTATGTTCTGCGGGCGCTAGACTCTCTGGGAGCTTGACCTGGACTTGGGTCGTGTAGCTGCCAGGGACCACTGTCCATAGCTGATCATCTTTATATGGTGGCATTGTTGGAGTTGTCGATTTTAGTGAGAAGCGGGCGTCGCGAAATCGAAGAGGGCTGGAGGCGGTCCAAGGACCTATCGGATTCGCTATTTCTTTTCGCCGATTTCATAATGGTCACGGGACTCTCCTCTTCAGGTCTCTACTTGTTTCTAACTTCAATCCCCAAATACTTTTAGGACAATTCAACTTGATTGCTTTATAACACCGGGGTTATTATTTTTAATCGTTCTAGGTGTCTAGGATAATTTCTTTGGGTTGCTATAAAAAGCCGGAAGAACGAGTGCCTCTGCCAGGGCAGGTAGGTGCAGTGAGGAAGGAGCGACCCAGAACCAGGTCAACCACCCACCTTCGTCGCGCCTGTCTAGGTTCCCGTTCTCTTCTTTGCCTTCTTCCCTCTCTCAATCTTCTTCCCAACTTCATCTCTTTTCAAACTCAACCTTCTTCTCCATTGGCCTCCATCCCTCTCAGCTCCAAAACCATGGGCATCCGCATCCATCAAACACAATACTAGTGAAAAGACCCTCACCAGGTCCCGGGAAAGAATCAGTAGACGATTACGATACAGACGAAGCAAGATTCTTCTTTGCCTACATATCTCTCGAGAGGTCTCTTCCACAGGTGTCTATTGACAGTTTCCGTGATGCTTCTTGGTTCAGATAACTTCTAGAAGTGGAAACTCGTTGAAGACTTGGAATGATCTCGTTGCTAGATTGAGGGGTTTTCTTTGGTCAGTGGTTCGCTCCTCACAGGTGTCCGATAAGCCCAACTTTCTTTCTCGCACTTTTGACTTGTGGATTTGGCTTGTTTGGTTTGAGGTTTTCTAGCTGGGTTGGGTGGGAGACTCTTTTCTACCTAAGCTCCATCTCTTGACCTAGCACCGACTTGCTAAACCAACTTCCAATTCGATTGATACAAATGGCCTAGACGGCGCCATCTACTTGATCAGAATCGTGTGGTAACTTGCTGAATCCTTCATCCGCCCTGTTTATCGCTAACATCTCCAGGCTGTTCGCTCGTCCTATTCCTCAAGGCTCAAGCTCTCAAAACCATCTGCATAGAGCAGAATAGGATCGGGAAAAGCAAAAGATATTCCAATATCACCGTCGACCCGTCAATCAAATTCGTGGAACCCAGCAGGCTCGTCCCATATAAAACCACCAATCCAACCAACGCGAGAGATAATCCCCATATGGTCTCAGCCAACATACACGCCGTCCAGATATCCGAGCCATTCCAAGTTCACATTGTATCCGGACTCTCATTTATCCATGCCCTTAGCAAACGCAGCATCACGTACTCGAAAATGTAGAGAAACATCCGCGCAAAGAACCATCCTACCTGGAGAAGCTCGTGATTACAGGCCCACGACACCAGAGTTTCCAGGTCCAACGTCGTTGAAAGGTATATTAACACCCCCATCCCAATCGCAACCAAGCCATAGAGCCCCCAGCGTACCCAACCACGAATTAAGAATTATCCTTCCGAAGAAATGGTAACACCAAGTCTTTTTCCGTCAGATCTCTTCCGCCAGTCTCTTGCTTCCCTTCCCTCACCAGCGGTGATATATCCACTGAAATCTGCCAGGAAAGCGAATATCCAGCCCATTTTCACACCTTCCTCCACGCCAGTCCCGTTGGTGGGGAGGAGTGAGACGGCTGTTGGAATGAGCGTCAAAAGCGTTGTCCCGGAGGCAAATCCTATCTTTCCATACTCGATAGAATTATCGAGAACACACAGTGCTACCTCTGAGCAGGTCCCAGCGTTGATTATATTCTTGGTAACATTGCTGAGGCACAGGGCTTGCGCTTACTTGTAGGAGTAGCGTTGCATACTGTCTTTGCGATTTTTGATATTGGATGTTGATATTTTTCTTCTGCTTTTCTGCTTTTTCAGGTCTCAAGCTCGGACGGCTCGTTGCTAAGCCCTCTCTGTTTCTTAATCAGTTCCAAGTGGACTTGCGAAAGATGTCTCGAGAGGCGGGGAGGCCCCCTTAATGCTCTGGATAGCATTTGTGATGGCTCAACTCTTCCCGGTAAACGCCACCGTTATCTCTTGTCATTCGAATTCTCACCCAATGAGCTTGGGGGAGTAATTTTTCCTGCATTCTGCATGTGGTTTCGTTGATCGTGGGGGCGATACGCTAGCAAATGTGGGGACGAAAACAAGATGAGCTACTTATTGTGGGGCCTGAATATCGGGAACTGCATCTCTCTGGGGTTTGAACAAGTTTTTCTGGTCGTACAGCTGGATATCTTCCATTTAATGCCGTTGTTCCAAAAGTTTGGGAGAGTTCAGCTGATTTAATGAGGTGACTCGAGATAGTTGTGCATATTGGGTATCGATTCTCTCGAGCTTCCTTCCGAGTTTCATTGCTTGATTCAATTATCTTGGACTTTTCGGCACAACCTTTCTATTTGATGTTTGTAACGGTCATTCCAGGTTCGAATTCTCGACCAGGTCTGACTAAAAAATATCTAATTATGTTGAGTTGTGTCGCTTTACCAACCTTCTCTCATACGTCCGTATCTACGAATATTTAATTCATGATTTTTGAGTGTAGTTGCCTGCTGAAGTTTTGGTTTGTCGAAACACCTTCTTGGAGAAGTGCCAGATGGTTTCTGCGGGTTGGTGATGGAAGTTCATTATGAAACTCGTTTGCCAGGCTTGTCTCGTCGGAAGCGGCAGTAAGTGACTAAACAACTCCTCATTTTAAAATTCTAGAAACTAACCCAGATTGTTTGGAGCAATTGGTTTTTCCAACTATCTAGGCAACTAGGTTGAATTTAAATAGCTCCAATTATTGTGATACTTTATTTGATTACCTTGGATCAAGAGCCAGCCCAGCTGGGTTGGCGGGTGAAGTATTTACTGACATTTTAATAACCATCGAGAGCGGTGGATAGCTAATTTGAAACTAGAACACTAGTTCCCGCTTTTGAATACAGAAATTTACTTTCTTTGCGATTTGTTAATGTTGCTTGCTGGTGAGTTTACCTGATTTCGAGGGGTTTAACGAGCTTTTCAGACGCATATTCAACCAGGGAGCTCAAGAGTTCTTGGAGACGATTGAAATATTTCTCAGTTAAAACTATGGTTTCTTTGGCACCATGTCAAAGCTAACCCAGTAGCTAGCAGACGCCGCGCTCGTGCGTAGCGGCTCGGGAAACTAGCTCATCTCACTGATAAACGGTTTGGATTTTGCCATCATATATTGGTATCCAACACTAAATATGACATACTAAGGAGCCGTTAGCTCAAAATAAATGGATGCCAGAGAATACCAATAACCGAATCTTCTCACTCAATTTTTTCTCTCCCAATTTTTGCTCTCCCATCACGCTTTTTCCGAACCAGCAGTCTCGCTTTCGAATAACATTTAACTTAATTAATTCCAACCATCAGCATCACAAGACACCTCCAAATATGAAGCTCACTAAAAGATTCGCTCTTCTTGCCGCCCTCACGGCTACCCTCGCCATGGTAACCGCCGACATGCATCCCTACATGCTCCCCGACAATCTTCCAAACGGGTTGTACACCGTCGACCTCCACGAAACAAATCGAACCCTAAATCAGATTGGAAATCACACCAGTCATTCCCACTCATATCTCAACGAAACCTCAGATCAATGGCTCGGATGTGGTTCTGTTGCTCGCCAAAGCAATAAGCGATGGGCCAAGAAGTTACCTGATTCCACAGTTCACAAATGCTCGCCGAAGCAAATTGACTTCCACGACTATCATCAGGTTCGACAGGTATGTTTCCGCTTTCCCCCATTCTTCGAGCCTTGATGATTTAAATAAAGCTAATTAGATTGGCATTGTCCAGGGCTTCAATATATACGCCAACCAAGGCTTGGTGATTCCGGCCCATCATGTATATGTTTATTCCTTCGGTTCAACAGTGGGATACGTGTGCGCTGGCGAACGTGATGCTAAGTTAGTATTCCATTTTCCTTTCCTTCTACACGACGGTCTCGCGATTCCTCTTCCCTTCCTAATTATTCTCCCCTTTCTAGAACTGTACTAATCAAGCCAATAGAATGGATCTCAAAGAATGGAGTGCTGTCAATGAGATGATGGATGTGTTCTGTGGCTCAGAGTTCAAGGACTATCATTACGGCAGTAAAATCGTTATCAAGGATTGGCAACGACAATATGGGCGAACTAATAAAGGAGGGCCGATTTGTGGGAAGGGCCGTCCTGGACCAGAGATTTGTCCTTATAGGGAAGAATTGTGTCACGGACCAAGGTCAGGGTAAATGTTTGGGCGTTTGATAATTTGGTGGATTTTCTTTCCAAAGAACATTTAATATTTGGCATAAGTCTACCTGTTGTCGCCGAGCTTTGTACTGGAATACTTTGAAGTCATCTGAGTAATGGTTTTGGCATTTGGGCCGGGCAACAATATTACTAATGGTAAACTCTCTCACCTCAACACCTTGTTCTCAGGCTCCCAATTGTGCCAGAATCGCTACTATCTCTTTCCATAGTTACCTACTTTGTAAGAGAAGAATGGGCTCCTTTGGGTGCTACATTTCATACCGAATCACTCGTAGGGGTGTATGTTTTTTCTTGGGGCGTGGTTGTTATTATTTGACCTTCAATTTTCTTCTACGTCACTCAACTTGCCAGGACACCCGTTGGGTTGTTTTTTATGACGAGTAATTACTAGGAGAAACCTCATTGGTTGTTGCAATAACCGAAACCAGAAGTCCAGTTCCGAGGAGGCGGGGCTGCTCCGATAATCGGCTCATTATTCCTGGAGGTTGGGAGAATTGATATTCTCACCTCCTGTCTAACTCTCTGCGGGTAAAGTTGGTTGAGCTACCAGAAAGCCACGAGTAAACTACAAGTAAATTGTCCGTCAATGGGAGTAAGCCACCAGTAAGCCATGCTCACGGTTTCAAGATGTGTCAGCCATTCACGTATCGTTTACCCCTCCGTTCCCCTTTTTGGATTGAGGTGCATATTTCTTGCATGGGGGTTTTAGTTGCTCAGTGGGTAATAAGTCGACGGGGGAGGAATTTGATGCTGAGTGCATGGGAAGTGGCGAGGAAGGTGAAAGTGTTGATTGAGCGAGGCCTATTGCTGCATATTTTTGCACTGACAGAGATGGTGCGTTGTATTGAGGAGTATCGCTTTACATCGTGGGTGAAGCTGTTGCGTATGGTTCGTGTTGGGAAATATCTGATTGACCATGAAACGCGTCAAAGAACGTTACGGAAGTTTGAAGCTTTCTACAAAACTATACAGATGTTAATGGAGATACACGCAGTTGTCAATCATGTCACGGCTTTTTTTTTCATGGCTCCTTTCTCGTCTCTAAGCTCGCCCCATGAGGAAGAGCATCCTCCATTGTCGTGTTCCCCAGTCAACAACCCTTAAGGCCTCTTCGAATGACCACACATGTAATCAAAGAAATAAAATGGCCCAAAGAGATTCGACAGCAACAGAAGGCTCGACAATAACTCCCGAAGACCTCCATTCTACGACTAGAAGCTCGAACTCGGCCTACGGAGGAATATTTCCCATCCATTAAAATCAAACGCTACTTTCTCTCCTGCTTCTAGCTTTTCATTCTCGTATCGAGTGCTTGCTTGAATCGACGCAGTGAAAGTTGAACATGATCCTTTGTGGCTATCGCTCTAGGCATAACATTTGGAAATGCTCCAAAATATATTATTCTCTCTCGGTGGTGGAAGCCACTATTTGGAATCACAAAACAGCCCCATCGTTTTCAAGCAAAGATTTTGGCGCTTCAAGTGTACCAAGTCAAGTTCTTCTGTTATGAGCTTGGTTTTTATCGCCTAACATGAAGACTCTCAGCACCTAACATTCGATAAGGAGGAGTCAACTCAGGCCGTACAAGCAATAAAAGAGAGACAGCTAACGAAAATGATAGAAAGAAACCACCCTTCGAAAGAGAGTAAGTTGTATGCGAGATGAAACGAAAGGAGAAACGTTTCATAAATACACAACATCGTACGAATCAAAAACGAACACAAGCACAGAGGGGTTATAAGATCAGTTCATCTTTGTGCCCACTCTCCAACTCCAAGCGATCCTAACTCAAAGTTGAGTTCGACGGAAAACCTTTCTTTCCACCTTCAGCTCCGTTAGACATGCACTCCCACCCACACACCATTGAAAACCCGGAACGAACTCAACCCCGAGAATCGACATCAACAACAATCAACCCCCGCTCACCTCAGAATGTATCCCCATCCCACCAATCCAAAGTTTTATCTCAGGAGAGAGCGTCAAAATAAAAAAAGAGCAAGTCCCGCTCATACCGTTTTTTGCCTAACCGCTGATGCCATCAAATTCATTCATCTCCTCTGGTGTCTCTTCTTCAGTAGTATTAATGATTGACCTAGCGGGAGAACGACTTCGGCGACCCTTTTTGGCGACGGGAGTATAAACTGCTGCTGCGTAACATAGCTTCTGATAAAGAACCCGATCTCGCTTGACAACAGGGAATATTGCAGCTCTATCTGCCATACGTACTATGATGCGAGCAGCTGCGAGGGCTAGAGTGGCGTATATATAGACGATCATCCGAGGAACCCCAAAATTCAACTCCCACATCTCATGCGTAAATTGGCCTTTCACTGGCTGGGATGACTTTCTCTTTAATGAATTCGCTCCTAAGCTACACTCGTACAAGAAGTGGTGTAATAATTGTGGCTCGTCCTGCATCTTGCATGCGCCATGACTTTGGATTCCTCGGATCCCCAAACTCCTTCCCAGAACAGTAGCTAAATCCCGCTCCCCCCTTTCCCCTTCCCCCGAAAACCCAAGGCTTATCTTCCCATCATAAGTGTCAAAGTCATTAAATACTCAGACGCTGAATCTTCCTCATGACTTAGTCTCTCTGCGGAGTACTAGCTAATGATCGAGCCCGAAAACTCTCAGCTAAATCAGGATAGCAAGACGAGAAAAAACACGAAGACTTAAGAGAGGACGCGAATGTTCGGGGGAGAAATATTTCAATCCCACAATCAAAGGTCTTGACACTCTCCGCCACCTTTCTGGTCGAATTGGCATTACCCCCCGGTATTCGTATAATATCAGCCAACGATGAAACAAGACCATCGGCGGGAATTACAACCCGACATATTTGACGGTGTCGGAGGTGGGCGAAACGTCATGAAGTATGCTTGCTTATCACCAACAAATGAAGCACCAAAGCAAAAACGGAAATGATAGTAAACTTTTCTGTATATTCGCATCTTCTCATCTATCTATGGCGCAAAAGTATACACAGCGAAAAAAGCGAAAGCGAAAAACCTCTAGTACCTACAAAGCAAGCATTCCGTAATACAAACGCTTCACTAAACGTCCTTCGCGCAAAAAAAGAAAATTTCATCCCCTCCCCAAAAAAACGCCCAATTTTTATAAAATTCACAAACAGAATAGAAAAAAGCTCATCCACTCTCACTCTAGTGAGTTCCATTAACTCCATTAACCCCATTCGCCACGCCATTGACCCCGTTGGTAACAGGAGCCTCCTGGTATTTATCCCAGTTGGCCAAGACGGCTCCAATCTTCGGCGAGTTGGTGAGTCGGTAGACATCCTCAAAGTACTCCTTGGTGATCTCGAATGGTCGCGCCGTGACGTTAGGGATGTACTTGCCAATCAACTTGCTTGGATCGATGGTCGTCTTGTTGATCTTCTTGAGGAGGAAAGATCGGAAAGGCTTGACCCCGGAGCGCAAGAAGGTCGAGTGGAATGGTACATCGATACCCTTGAGAGGGATTGTGGCAAACCCACGTTGGAGATCTAGCGGCTTTGGCTTGCCCTCGGTTGCCTTCGCACACTCTCCGATGATCTCGGTCAAGTGCTCCTTGACCTTCTCGAGGGAAAGACTCTCCATCAACTCTTGGATATCAATCTTCTGAACCTTGAGGTAGTTGGTAACACCGGTAAGAGTATCGAGAGCTCGAAGATCACCAGCACAGACGTATTGCATATTGGCAATGTTGAAATTGACAATCTCCAAAAGCCAGCCAGTGACTTCCGCGATGTTGGTGACAACATATTGAAGAGCTTCCTCGTTGAAGGTCTTGGAAATCCTGCTTGGATTGACCGCACACATAGAGTAGTTAGATCGTCCACTTTCATCACGTTCGACAGCGACTTGCATAGTAAGACCACGGTAGAAGACGACCGAAACCAAACTCTCGATGGGCATGACATCTGCCAACGCAGCCAAAGCGGAGTAT
>LLCD01000486.1:0-18161 GCA_001414355.1 Hymenoscyphus salicellus
GTAGTGAGTACTTTAGACTCGTACCTACCTATCTCCTTCGTTGTTCCAATCTTCTAGGGCAATGCAAGTAAGTTATACTAAACAGTGAGGACAATCGAAATTCCATTTGGAACAATCAAGTCAATTGTCTTAAACACCTATATTAATGCTTTAAATTATCCTATCCAGTTAGAACAACGAGAGTTGCATACTGCCGCTTTTGTTATACATCGCAACCCTTGCCTTTCTCGCTTTACCTATTACCAACGGATTGATTGCTACTGATTTGCTGAACGGCAACCTAAGATCTCCATTGCTAACGTACAGCGTTGAAGTGAGAATCTAATTGATTTTCACCCGACTTTATACCCAAAATTTGTTGAACTGCTTGAAGCAACAGGTTTATTTGGCTTGGTAGAGGAGACAGCTCTTCAGAATCGACACACCAGTACTACAATTGAGCTTCTTTCATCTACACGAACTCCTCATCGACCTCATTCTGAACCACTCGAGTTCGCACGCACCGAAGAGACATTTCTCTGCCAACTATTCTGAGTGTGGACCCAGGATGGCAATCCTAGGCGAGCAAACTCTCTGGTATCAATCTCCTGTTCAATACTCAGATGCTGCATAAAAGCATCCCATTATTTTCTCGTCGTCCGGCCAAGCTTTGCCCCGTGTTTGGTAAATAAGAGGGCATATTCATGAAGGTAATTTGGATCACTGTAGTGTAGGGATTTGTTCGCTATGAGATAGTCAAGCGGTAATCGGCCAAAGGAGTCGGGCATATTCGGGTCTGTCCCGTTCAACAACAGTTGCTCTGCCATAGTTGGCGGACTCACGTGCAATGTACTCCTCCTCAATTTACTATCGTCAAACCTGATATTGATGTTGCCACAACTTTTCGTTTGCTTGCTTATTTGAAGAGCGAGACCCAGGTACTCCTCGTGAGGGACATCCCTCCGATTGAAGAGAGCATCCTTGTACCACATTTTTTTCATGATTAACGAGAAGCTGTTTATGTCTCTCTCAGGGGTGAAACCTTTCGACAAAAGTGATTTTAGAATCTTCAGGCAGTCTTCGCTCGGAAATCCATGGGTTTTGCCGTTAATAGGGAGGCCCAGGACGGACTCCTGTGACCTGGAAACAAGAAATCTGTCCGTTCGGTGCAAGTCCTCTAACAAAAGCTGCAAGCTAGCGAAGACCGCGATCCCTATTGGCGAAGAAACTAGAAATGATTTACGTGGATAAGTGACGAAAATATCGTGCTGGCTGGTACCCGTGTTCATTTCTGCCTCACGAGCATGGTAGGAAAAGATATTGTCAATATTCGCACCTTTGATAAAAGATGTTTGATTAAAAATGAATGACCATTTTCCTCAGTGATTTGCGCATGATCATGCCCAAGCACCAGGTTTTGGAACTATGATGTTTCTGCAAATTCTCTGACTGTTTGGTGCATAAGCTGGACTTTCTGGGATCGGGGATCGACAGTGACATCTGATTCAATCTCAACCAAACCACCTGTGACTTGCCGAATGAACTCTGCGTCTTGTTTGAAACCAAATGACCCTATTTTACTCATTCAGTCCGAATACTTCTTTAAAGTAGAACACCAGATAAGATTTTGCAAATCTTTAACGACAAGAACTGTGGCAGATCTGGCTAGAGATTCAAAAATGATATATGTTTCCCATCTAGAACTTGGCGAAATACGTTCAAATATGGCAGCGTAGTATTGGTCCAGTTGATCCGGAAGAGAGTCCAGAGTGTTTCGCAAGTATTCGTCCACCTGCTCTGTTTGTTGACTGTAGGTAGCTGCAAAACAGAAAAGATCTCTAAGGACCAGCTTTACCCAAAGGAACACCCCGATTGAGCGATTTACGATATTTCCAACCAGTGGAAGTAGATACTTTGCTGACTGAGGAACAGTAGTAATATAGTCAAGGCAGTAATTCCGAATGTCGTTTTCGGTGTGCTCGTGTATTCTCAATCCCGGACAAGCTTCGAATTCCTCTAGAAATATGTTCCAAGGTCGGCTCGAGAATATGATTCTGATTTTCGTTCGTGGGAAATCCGTCGCGTGGGTAAGATCTTTAAGGAAACCCAAAATGGTCTCTGGCCGTCCATCGTACTCATCAAGGGCGTCAAGAAGTAAAAACAGGACCAAGTCAAATAGAGTCAGCCTACAGAGTTGGCGTAGAATTTCTTCTAGCTTCTGCTTTGTCCATACTTCATTTTCGATGCCTTCTTGGAGAGCATTATGAGCCGAGTTCTGGTTTAAGAAATATTTAACCAATTCTCCTCTGCCTGGAAGACAATTCCTTGGTCATTTTGCTCCATCGTGTTGTCGACCTGCATGCCTGCATCCTTTAGAAATTGACGAATCTGAAGTCTAAAATCGTTCTCCTTCCGGTGCAACTCCTTGATACGTGAAGTTCTTCTTGAATTTAGCCTGGAATATTCAATGACTTTGCAATCACCAATAAGCCGGTGGAAATCTGCTTCCAAATCTCTCAATTCTCGTTGCTCAGCGCAGCTTCGATAAATGTTGGCAAATTCGGATTTCACAATTGTGAGCAGAGATGGCTCCACTTCGAAGATTTGACTAATGATACCTCGGAGAAGGCCTTCGAAGGATTTCTGAACAGAGTTACCGCGATAATGAAAGAAGAAGCTGGCGGTTATCTGGCAAGCCCCTGATTTCCACCGATGCAGAAGCTCAGAAGTCCTTGCATCATAATGAATAAACTCCATAAGAGTGGATTTACCAGAGTCTGGTTTACCACTGATCCAATAAAGTCCTTGGCCGTTTTGAAGCCATCGGGAGAACCCAAGCGAAGAACTGTTATATACCCAGTCAAAACTATGGCCAGATTGCTTTTCAATCTGTTGCATTCTGGCGTCTCTTTCTGGTGCACGTAAAGAATTCAAAATGCCTTCATAGTGTCAATTATACATTTGGTCATTGTAACAAATTGTACGTACGTTCATCATCCCAAATAAAGCTCTCTACCACAGATGAGTGGGTATTTGGCGGCGTCATCACATATCTGTGCTCTAAGGGATCTCTGTCTTCGCTTTTGTCATCGCTACCAAACATGCCTGCTTCTAGTTGAGACAAACCCGGGGCAGGGGGTATATCACATATTTCTGCAATTATGCTTGCGATTACAAGAATCTTATAATCACCGCCGAGAAACTTGACCATATCAGATTGGTTTTCGTCAATCTGGATGGTGCATGGTCTGCCATTGGAACAAGCTCCGCCAATTGCTGATTCTCGCGTTACCAAAATTGTAGCTAGACCAGATCTGCTGTATTTGCCTCCGCCCCCCTGCTATGCCATTTGTAAGATTCCTTGCTGGTCAATTTCTTGGGGCTTTTCCTCAATCTTACCGTAACCATGTTACTAGTTTTGGTCTCATACGCCCAAAACAATTTGATGGAGCGCACAAGCGAAGCTCCAGTGAATTGTTTCTCCAGTCGATTTAGGTATTCCGACTTTTCGGATATATCCTTAACAACCGCATCCCTGTTAGGCTGGTTCTCTAATATTGCAGAAACATCATTCAAGGGCATGCCTCGACTGGGAACCCGGAAGAAAATGACACCCCGAACGAGATTTGCAATAGCCTTTTCCCTCTCCCCACTTCTAGCTAGCATCAAATGTGTCTGCTTCAAAAAAACTCCTCCCAAACTATGTGCCAGGAATAGAAGCGGCTTTGCAGTTGGCGATGTCCACCCATAGGCTCGTAAAACGTCGATAAAGGAATTGGCAAGATCTGTGATCGTTTGAAAAGAGTTGCTTGGCCTGATTGTTGTATCATAACCGTAGAGAATAAATCGAATGGATGGGAGGCAGTGTGCAAGCTCGTCCCGAATCCACATGAACGACTTATCATTGCCATGGGGCTGCCAAGACCCGAAAGGATGGCTCGCGAGGCCGGATATCACGAGTATTCGTTAGCAACGATTCCATGCTCACTCACAGCCATCAATACGCAGAAAGGGACCAGTTACTCATGTTGATGTAATTCTTGATTGATATCATTAAGCGGAGTAAGTCCTGGAAATGATGGTCAAGAATCAATGGCTTGGTTAATTCGGGGATAGAAAAGGCTCGTTCACCATTTTGGTAACCATTGAGCGGGTCAAATGTGCAGCCTTGAAAGATGAGAGTAGCAGGTTTGGTTTGCTGCCGTGACCAAGAGTCTATCGCATATGCCAGCGAGGAGATTCGGATGTGCTGGAGAGAGAGGCCATCTATACGGCTTGCGAGCAGCTCAGCAGCGGATTGTCGGTCCAGATGCTCGGGCAGGTTACGCAGCCGATAAACTCGTTTCTTGGGGGTCGACGTCGAGGATGATGCCATCACACCAGCAGTGTTCATCCCATGATGTGAGAAATGTATCGCAAACTGACTGGTGTTGTATGCACTTCAGCGTTGGTGCAGATTCTTCATAATGACAGACAGAGCATAACGATCACCAAACGCCTCGTTATGAGGCAAAGATGTACCTTGGTAGTGTACAAGTATCCGGCTGGATTCCATCGTGGTGGCGGTGTCAGAAACCCTAGGAGGCTGTAGGTAGATTCTAACCTATTGAAACACTGCTGGCTGAAACAAAAATAAAACAACGACAAGGAGTTATAATAAGTTTGATTGTTCTGTTCATTCATGTTGCCTATGTATGAGATAAAATGAGAGTCACTCATAGTTGTATCACCCTTGCCAAGGGTGGTGGTCGCTTAAAGCGGCACCGACCCTCGATTTCACCCATCGCAGCCTCAATATTTTGAAGCTCAGGACGCGCAAACCACCATCTCCACGCGCCTCCACAAAATACCGTCTACCAACCGCAAAATGAGTGCCGTAAGCTCCCTCGCCTTCCCCCTCGAATTTCATTGATAACAAAAATTGCAGTTCATGCCAATCAACCCGCGGCCTATGCTGCAAAACCTGTATGTCCCCTCAATCCTCCACGCCCGCCCCGTGATTACCACCCCACCTCCCTCCCACCTCACGAACAAGAATTGTGCGAGAACTAACGATTGAAAACTAGTGTCAACGAGGAGGTCATCATCAGACTGAAGTGGGGGCAAACCGAATACAAGGGTCGTCTCGTTAGCATCGACAGTTACATGAATATTCAATTGTCGGGAGCGGAGGAGTGGATTGATCAACAAATGACGAGTGTGTTGGGTCAGGTTTTGATAAGGTAATGATTCAATCTGCTACAAGTCCTGGGAGAGGAATTTTGTGCTTGGTCTTAGTGACATTGACTATTCAAAATATTGCTTGGATTATTTGCTGACAGCTGGGGTTTAGATGCAACAACGTCTTATGGATCCAAGGCGCGAACCAAAACAACGGGAATGGAGATACCAAGATGGAGGGATGAGTGGACTCGGGAGACGACATGGAATTGATTTATGAGAGACTTAGTCTTTGCGATATGGGGTCGATAAATGTGGAAGACCTACCAAACAAAAATGAATCATGGGCATGTCAATGGGCAAGGCGTTTCAGAGATGCATTCAAGCAGGCATCATGGTAAATGGAATTTTTGATACCTCACTCTGGTAGTCTCTTCTGGTCTTGGAGCCACATGCAGACTGTGCTTGGGCAACCATGACTATGTCAAGAATGAAGCATGGCTACAGAAGCCGAATCCCCACGGGACCGTCTTTTTCGCGAACTGTTAATTCTCCAATGGATTTGAGAAGCTGATGGGCCATGTAACGAATAGAACCTGATGCCAATCTGTCGTCGTTTTTTGGTCTCTTGCTCTTCCTCCTAGTGTGTTCTCAATACTCTCTAGATTACGAAAGTCTCATAGATCTTCCTCCTCACCAACTAGTCTCCTTCCAATCGGGTATGAACACAGTGAAAAGAGTGAAATGTAAAACTAAGGGCATCTGGTTTGGAGAATATACAATTGAAGTGGATGGAATACACACATTAGAATTCATAAGATCAAAACTTGAATTACTCTTCTTCTCGCTGAACATTGGTCACCAACAGTAAAAGGAAGCTACTTGGGCTTACCACTACTTATTCAAAAGAGCTGTAATTTCGAGGATTCTTCTGTGAAAATTATGTTTTAACATTTGATACTTTAAGAGCAAAATCCTTTTTTTAAGTAGAAGTAAGCATTGCTTTCCGGCACCCTGCAGATTGTGTGACATTTCTCTCTTAGTGGATTTCAGAGAGTCAAGAAACCAACTTTCTAGCTCTTCTAGCTCTTCTAGATTTTCTAGAACAATAGATAGAACTGTTCTAGACTGTTTCAAACATGTAAAGTTTCAAAGCTGGGAACGAAAAGTAGTACCCACTTCTCTTCGCTTGTATTTCATGATTTATTATGTTAATCTATCTAAGGAAGAGGGTTCTGGTTTAAAAAAGAGGAATACTGAATTAGACTAACTTCCGAGGATAAGAAGGATTACATAATTTATTTTCATGAGGTTAGATTGGTTTTAAATTCTTCGAATTGATAATATATAAATGGCAATAAGTAATAATAATATTAGTAAGATTGATAATAGTTAGTAAGAGAAGATAATTGTTGGAATTCGATTAGAAAGGCGAACTATTAATGGATTTTTACACATTTGGCTTTTCCGCTTGAGAATGACTCGAGGTGTGACGGACCGGAACGACCTTTGATAGTAGAACTGATCCATTCTTAGAATACTAAGGTGAAGAGCTAAGACAGCTCTGAATGATGCTAATATCTGCCAGGCGGTGAAGAGTGACGTGACAGGTCTGGATTTAGAACTGTCACACTAAGGAAAACTTCTATTTTCTAGTTCTTTTTTACTCGATTTTAAGACTAACTACGATAGATACTTATCTACTCGAAAATTAATGACTAATCAAGAATGAAACCTAGAACTCCTTCCTGGGATACTTATTAATCACATTCTTTCAGCCCGTTATTAGTCATAATTATTTGTCTGACTCCTCTCATTCGCTACGGCTGGACTCGGCCGATCACGACCTACCCCACAACACAAAGCCGTCAGCCCACCTTCTAAAACGCAAATAAGAAATGCTTCAATATCAAAACAAGAACATAAGGACAGGTGGCCGAGTGGTTAAGGCGCTGTGTTTAGGCTCTCTGCAAAGAGATTTGAACGACCCGCAGTCAGAAATGGCGGGGGTTCGAATCCCCCCCTGTTCATTTCACGATAATTCATTAATGAATAATATAATTTTTTGCGATTCTTTCCTCCAGTTTTCTCACGAACAGAAGTGCATCACGGCTCCTGGTGACATGAAAAGCGCTTCTCCTTGATGTTCCAAATGTATTAAAAGTGGCAGCCTTGATATTTGAGAGATTTCAAGTTTCTAGGTTAATCCTGTTAATTCTTCTATGTGTGGGACAATAGCTATATATCAAGAGATTACAGCTATTGACTGCTGTTTTTGTTGGCCACAGAGGGATGGAAGAGAAAGAGCATGTATTGCCGCAGAGTGGAAAGCTATGTAAGGTGTTACGTACCTACATTTTTTTAGTATACATGTTCCATAGCTCATTTCAGGTGCGCATTGCTGAATGGAAATCTGTGAAGGTTCTAGTGCTCTAAACAATAAAAATAAAGAGTACTTGACATAAACCTAATAAAATATGAGCAGGAAACTGGTTAATAATAGGATAGGTCTAAAGAAACCCTTACTTGTTATGTTTGCATTGAGCTAGGTATGCAGTTTGATCGTCCACCGCGACCTGAGGTGCCGGCCCTCATGCTGGCTCGGCCTGGTGCGCAAGGCTGACAAGATGAAAGACTCACAAAATATTTCTCAAAACACTACAATCCAGCCCAAACGCCAACACCAATTACTTCTCCACAATGGCCGATATCGATGAGGACACACCAATTAACTCTCTACACACCAAGGCCGACGAAGACGAAGACCCTAGCGACGAAACTCCAGATTTCCGGCTGCTTGCAGCTTTAAGCGCAAAATCAGGTCAACTGCCCAAGCGCGGCGAGAAAGACTTCGAACAACACGGTACCAAGCACCAAGATGGCATTCTTGAGGCAAGCAGACAGGCTATGCATGATGCGCTAGCACATACTAGATTTCATATCCCAAAAAATCATACGAGAGCCTTTTACTACGGAGATGGGAGCTTGCAGAGAGACGACGTTGTTCCGGCGGAATGGAGACAAGGGCTAGGAGATGATCATGTTGTTGTGCTGGAAACTACGAAGGGCATACATTGGAAGAGTATTGGGAAGGCGACTACTGGACAGAAGCGCTCGAGTATTTGGTTGTTGCCCGAAGAGGCACTTTATTTGGTGGAGAGGGGCAATCTCGACTTGTGGTGGCCTACGCGATCGTCACATACAGGAGTCTACGAGGACAAAGAGGGTGAAGATACAGTTGAGGGGCAGACGGCTGAGGAAGAATTGGATGAGGGATTTCCTATGAGTTTACAAGCCGCCTATGCTCTTTTGATTGGCAAGGATGGTGAGAGAGGCAAGGTCACTTTGGAAAGATACACTGTATACACCAATCTCAAGAGAACTGGCTATGTGGTACTTAGAGCTCCAGCATGGGATGCGACAAAACCTGGTGAGGATAATGTCTTTCAAGAAGTCAAATCCACCGAGCAGTCTCCCACTATATTTTCTTGGCTCTTTGGCAGTTTCTTTTCAGATCCAGTTCTTGAGCCCCAACCATTTGGCCCGCTGGTAAAGCCCGGCATGTACAGATCGTATAACGCCATCTATCGCCAAATCGCCATCATTCCCAGACATAAGCCCTCAGCTGTGCCGGAGTTCCCCTCAGCACCACCTGAAGACCCCTATCGGGTCATATTTCATATTTGGAAACCCAGCAGCGCGCCCACCTTTACGAAAACAAACCCAGGGCTTCCAGATCTTCGGATCGCGGTCACGAATGCGCGGTCGACGTTCATTCCGACACTCTCAGAACTTACTTCTTTGTTGGAAAGCACACCTTGGGACCCACCGGGAGCGGATCTGATTGGGCCCTCGAAACTTTATCAACGCTTGAAACATGGCTGGCGAAATGTAGTTCTAGCGATTATTGATCAGGGAGTCATCAGCTATTTACGGCTTGGCGAAACGGCGTTTGGGGAAGAGAAGCTGTCTGAAAGGTTTGACCAAGGGAGCGCTGGAGGTAATAAGCGAGGTGGTGGTCGCGGGGGGCGTGGGAGAGGAAGGGGGAGAGGCAGATAGGCAATCAATCAATGTGAATGGTTTTTCCTGTGATGTGTTCTGTCTTGGGATTTGCAATTGGATAAATCGGACATGTGTGCTGGCCACTTTTTTCAAGGATGACAATTATGACAATTAATATTCTTGCAGCCTGCTGGGTACGGACAACCGGCTTTGAGAGTTACCTCCTAGGGGCTGTATCGCGATGTACGAGAAAAAAAGCGGCACCCAAGACTTCTCATTGTGACAGCTTAAGGGTAATTGTTCCAGATTTAAGGGGGATTTGAGTTGATTTGCCTATAATCGTCAAATATTGTATATAGTTGCATCGCATCTTTGATGATTCTTCCGTGCTTGAGAAACAATAGCCATGTCTCTTGGGATCGGAGTTGGCTTCACAGCCAGCTATTCAGTGCCGCTTTTCTTCCTCCAAGGAAAAGTAGGCTTTTTACTGTCTAAGCTTACTTGGCTCATGCTCTCACTCCTCGAAAATGGGCTCACGTATAGGTGCAGCTTGACAAACAGAGGCTTTTCGTATTATTCTCATCTAAATAATAAAAGGTGAAAATAGGCAGTTCCCTTCATGCTTCATAATTTTGCCGTTCGATGCCTGTCTGCCTGCCTGCCTGCCTGCCTGCCTCTTTTGCACTCTGCATGCAACGCGAGCTCCTGCAAGCAAAATCGGTGACCTCGCCTTCTCAGCACTTTACAGGATAAATTTGCATTGGGGGGCTTATTGCGCTCACGGTGACTAGTGCTAAATCGGCGCCCTCTGATAGGAAGAGCCAATCCCTCGCTTGAGACTTTCCACGCTCCGCGTCTCATTAGCACTTGACTTCCCTCGCTCGCGCCTTTCCCTCCAACTCCAACTCCTTCAATCTCTTCCTCTCCTATCAATTCCAACCCAATTGCTCTTTTCGATATCTCAACCACAACAACACCACAATTCAATACACGATCCACACAACGCCTCAACCTCACCTCTCTCGCTCTTGACTCTTCGCAATCGCTGCAATCATGGAGGGAGTAGAGCCCGCGCTTTCCTCGGATGGGTCCTTGACCAGTCGAAGTACTGCGAGCATGGAGCTTGATGCCTTTGAGCAAAACACGCCCGCTGAGATTAGAAGCCCAACCCCGTAAGTCACACTCTTTTTATTATCATTTATCCTTCGCTATCCTGGTCAACTCTTGTTGTTTGAGGTTCACGATATCTTCAATGCGTTCAGTCCCACCTCTTCCGACCCCTTCATCTTCTTCCCATCGCGCTCGCTCTCACCTCTTCCCGCGTTCTGTTGGTTGCGTGTCCTCTTTTACATCCAACATCTCTTATTGTCGCTCCCTTGCAGCCTTCTGGCACAACTGCGCCTTGCATAGCGATGCCGGGTCCAACACGACGCGCAATGCATAACCGATTTTGGTTTCTATTCCAATCACCGCTTGTTGTACAATTCCTGTCGCGTCTTGCTTTTTTTCTGTCATTTTTTTCTTCTAGCCACCCACGATGTGTCATTGCTCATTCATTCCTTCGTGGACTCGCATTACATTGACACGTGTTGGACCGATGCGTTGCTTTTTTGTTACTAAGCTCTCTGATTGACACCACAAGCACCTGCTAAAATAAGTCACTTACCAATTCGTAGGATTTCCGGATCATCTCGGATCACTCCCCTTCGCGAGGATGAGGGTGAGCGCATCATCGTCGATGGACCAATTGCCCTGGCTGGCTCACCATCTTCTCTTCTCAACCCGGAAGATGAAGAGGAAGAAGAGGATGAGGCCGTCGTTACACCGTATCACAAGAGAAAGCGCGCATCCGTCAATTACAATCTCGACAACGATTCTGTCAGCTTCGACAAGATTCGCGGTAGCCCAAACGATATTGAGCCAACTGTAAAGCGATCACGAACCCAAGGAAAAGTTAGGGGAGTCATCATTGGTGTTTGGCGCGATTCCAGCGAGCCCAACGATGAGGATAAACACGTGATTTATGGATTCATCGATATTCACGATAGGCTTCGAACTCGTATCTATGGTATGAACCGCCGAAATGAGGAGCTTGTTGGTAATATTCCTCTGGGTGCTGGTGGATGTTGGGTTACCTTTCCTAGAATTATCTTCGACGCCCATCTAGCTGATCTCTCCTCCGCTGAAATCAAGGAGTACGTCAAGATTCGCACGGGTGTCAAGCCAGAAGCCACAGCAGAAGAGCGCCAAGAAGCCGATGCCAAAGCTGTTTTAAAGGCCAAACAAACTGTAGCTGAGGATACTGCATCACCTGGGACCAAGCCAATCGTCCACCGCCCTTCAATTGGTCGTACAGCCCACCGCCACTCACTTCCACGACAATCAATCCACAAGACCCCTAGTTTCCAAGCTGTCAACGCTGCTAACATTCAAACTCCTAAAGCCTCACCATTTAGCGAGGGAAAGCCACATGGCGTTATGTTGGGATACTGGGCCGACTCTAGTGAACATCGTGTCGAGGATAAGCATGCCGTATTTGGTGTTTTGAGTGGAACCGACTGCTTTCGCGTCAAGGTCCAACGAATCACTCGCGATGGTCGCTATGTAGATGGTAACTTCCCTGTTGGAGCTGGAGCTTTGTGGCTTCACTACGACAAAGTTGTCTTTGAACCACACCTAACCACATTGACACGACCTGAAGTCAAGGAGTATTGTCGAATCCGCCAACGAGAACTTGACCAAAGAGAATCAGAGAAGGAGCGCAAGGCCAATGAGTTGAAGGCTGTCGAGAGAGCCAAGGCTATCGTCGCTTCCGAGGGTCTCAACAATGGTATCGATAACTCACCACGTCCTCCCCCACTCGAGATGGAAACCAGACATAGTTCTCGATCAGAACAAAAGACCCATGCTAGACAACAAGCTGAGGCTGAGGCAACAATGGAGAAGACCCGAAAGGAGAAAACACAAGCTATCGAGAGACAACACGAGAAAACTCGCAAGGAGGTCGCTATGTCGGAGCATCTCGTCCAAGAGGCTGCGAAGATGGAGTTGAACAATAATCTCAAGAAGTTGAACAAAGTTTGGGTTGCTCAACAAAATGCCACATTCCCAAAAGCTTCCGGGTCAAGTGTTATTAGCGCGTCTGATGAGGTCAAGTATCACAATGGTCTCAAGTACGAGAGAAAGCAGCACGGTCCTTTCCAAGGCAAGCTTGTTAGCGCTCCTCAGATTTTCACTATTGATGGGGAGGATTATGTCGAGTATCGGGTTTTGACAAAGCCATCCTTTGCTTGAGGGATTCATCTTTATGAAGAGTCTACCAACTTTTTGGTTGAATCTTCGAGGTTTCATGTTTGGGGAGTGGTTTGTATGCATGTAAGAGTTATTATGGCTTGTTCATGGACTTCATTTTTCCTTTTTGTTTTTGTTACATACGGCGTTCTTGTACCAAATTACTACTACAGCATTCGTGTGCGGCACGCTACACACATTTTCCCTTTCTCAGAACGGATACATCTCGTTGTTCGAGATACTTTGAGGGGATACCTTGCGAAGGGAGAAAATTGAAATTGGGGGAATGGGAAGAATGAAGGATGGATGGATGCTTTTGAGGGAAAGGTGTTTATTTAGAAAAGTTTCTCATGAGGACGGGATGGAAATTTCGCAAGGAATTGACGAGGTCTTGTGTAACAGGGAGGATGGAGATAAAAATCGATGATTATATTCTAATTTTCACTTTGCTGCTGGTGATGGTGTGATTGTTGAACTGCCTGCTCAAAGTGAACAGGTTCACCTCAAAACTGAGGACCTTATATGGTGTACCCTGAATTGATTGGCTATTTGGGTAAATTTGGAAGATCTCCCCATATTTGAGAAAACTTGAAATCTATTGACTCACGAAACTAGCACACGAAGGGAAGGAGATCGGTCAAGGGAGTAGGTGGTACAAGCAAGAAGCAAGAAGCCAAGACATTTTGACAAGCCGGCAGAGCATCGGTTCCACAACAGCAAGCAACCCTGTGCGCCCGCCATCCCTCTTATTTCTCGTCGCACGAAAGGGTGGATAATGGAAAGAAGACTCGAAAAGGTCTAAAAGCGGGAGTTTCGGGTGTCATTATCTGCTTCCCTCTGCGCTCCATCTCATAGCCTGTTCTTCCTCCTTTTGTCTCTGATTCTCCAATATGGCAACTGCGCAACAGACCCTTGGCGCAGACTCGACAATCGATTCCCCCACAATGGAGGACTTCACACCAACATTTTATATCGGCCATCATGAGTCGAAACGGCCTCTGCCTGTCACGGATTTGGTTCTGCGACAGGCTCAGGATGTCGGGGTATGCGCTCTATCTCACCTTTTGCTCATTTTGTGAAGAGGCTCTTTGCTAATTTTTATGCCAGTATGATATGCTCACCAGTCCTATTACCAGCCCGCATTTCCATTCCAGAGTTTTGACTTTGATCTCCGCCTACATCTCCGAACTCTCCCTCGCGGAGAATACAAGCAGTGCTCCTCCTGCGCCGATTATTCCTCCTCTCGATCCTGTAGATACGCCTTTGACGCCTAGCGATTCGCTGTCGCAGATTATCGCATATTCGAGTCCTTGGATTGATTTATGCTCGCCGGATCCTTTGATCTCGAATATATCTCGACAGGTTTTGAACATTGAGATAGCGTATGCTTCTTTCTGCGGGGTAGGACATATTATTATTCCGGGACCAAGGAAATACAGCAGTGGTGGCTCTGATAATAATGGACTTATGCAATATGCCCGGGCTATCCAGGAAGCGCTCACTATCGGCAGTTATATACAAATGGCGATTCAACTCCCCATGTACGGCAATGAGGAGGTTAAGGATATGACAGGCGACCTACAACCTTTTGCCAGAGAGGATGTTTCCAAAGCGAAGGCTAAGAAGGAGGTGGACTTGTTCGAGACTTGGGATGCGTGGAATTTCATTCGGGGCGTGTGTAAATACAACTCAAGACTTTCAGTAGGTAAGAAAAACCAATACAATTCATTATTCTCCCCCCCAAATCCTTTGCAATATGGTGTTTGAAAGTTTGGTTACAACTAATTACTCGTGGAAACCCTTCGGAGTATTCCTACCACTCTGAAGGTAATGCTTTTACTCCTTGTCTGGTCCTCTCCTAGACTGAACTAAAGCTGATGATTTACAAACAGCTCTTGTGATTCCTCGCCAACTACCGTTGGAGTCCCTGCAAGCTCGCTGGTTTGCTGAGCCTCTGAGAATTCTTACCTTTACACCCACAAGCTTTCTCAAAAATAAAGGAGGTCATCCCGTGCTTGCTAAGAGCCACCAGGCAATTCTGTCAAGATATATGCGCCTAAAGCAACCTCCATGGCTCTTACTATCCGACGTTGGACCAATCCCCGGTCTAGATGACCCAACATCACTCACATCCACCGCTGATGGATTCCCATCTCCAAGTGCAGTTGCGGATGCCACCAGAGACCTCTCCGTATCTCCCACCCCAGCGGAAACGGCAGATTTTGCAAGCAAAGATAAAAGCAAGCCCAAGATGAAAGATCCAGCTGCTCATCTCATCTACATGAGATATCTCCAAAGAAACCAACCCCAAAGATCAGCCATCGAGAGATTTGGATCTGGATATCAGGATTACCTCCAAGCACCCCTTCAACCACTCACCGACAACCTCGAGTCAGTGACTTATGAAGTCTTTGAGAAGGATCCTGTCAAGTACGATTGGTACGAGCGTGCCATCGCACAAGCACTTGTTGACTGGGCTCAGCAGAGCAGACCCACCTCAAGTTTGAGTGGTGCGGTAGTGATTGCTGTTGCTGGGTCTGGTCGTGGACCTTTGGTCACTCGTGCGTTGAGAGCAAGTCAAACTACTGGAGTTGCCGTGGAAGTCTGGGCTGTGGAGAAGAATCCAAATGCCTATGTCTTGCTGCAGCGCCATAATGAGGAAGATTGGGGTCGAGTAGTCAATGTGGTCAAATCTGATATGAGAGCATGGAAAGGACCACTCCGCTCAACAAAAGCTCCAATAGGATCAGCTCTCACAACCTCCTCTCCAACGCCAGCATCGCCACACGGAAAAGTCGATATCATCGTCTCCGAACTCCTCGGTTCATTTGCAGACAACGAGCTCTCACCCGAATGTCTAGACGGCGTCCAACACGTCCTAGCACCCGAATTCGGAATCTCAATCCCCTCCTCCTACACCGCCCATCTCACACCCATCCTCGCCCCCCGTCTCCACGCCGACATCTCCCACCGCGCAATGACCGACCCCACCGCCACAGAAACTCCCTACGTCGTCATGCTCCACGCAATCGACTACCTCGCCACCTCCGTCCCAGACCACCCACGTATCCAACAAGCATGGGAATTCGTCCACCCTCTCCCTGCCTCAACTCTAGCAGTAGCGGAAGCGAGACGAGGAGGGGGAGTGAGTGGTGGTGGGGGTGGAAGTATGTCTGGTGGTGATGGTGCTAATGAGCATAATACACGGTATTCGAGACATACGTTTGTTTGTCGGGATCGTGGGGTGGTGAATGGGATTGCGGGGTATTTTGAGGCGGTGCTGTATGATGGGCAGGGGGGGAAGACGGAGTTGAGTACTAGGCCGGATACTATTGATGAGAAGAGCAAGGATATGATTTCTTGGTTTCCTATCTTTTTTCCGTTAAAGGTTTGTTTTTCTTCTCTTATTACTCTTGTTCGGTTCTTCCTACTCGCTTGATGAGCAAGAGCTGTTGAGGTGAGAGAGGGTGTACTTGGATGGTTTACTGACTTGGTAAAATAGAATCCACTCTACTTCCCAGACGACACGGAACTCGAAGTCACCATGTGGAGACAAACGGATGATAGGAAGGTGTGGTATGAGTGGTTAGTCGAGGCATACGTCCATGTTGGACCGGAGAAGAGGTTGAGGTTGGGATGCAGTGAGGTTGGTAGCAGTAGAAAGGTTGGGTGTTTGATGTGAAGAGGCACGAGGAGAGGAGCCAGGAGTCTGGCATCTTGGAAGATGAGAAAAAGTATGAACGAGGGAAGTAAAGGGGGGAGGGGTTGGGTGGCTAACGGGGGTTAAAGGGGAGTACATATGGTTCGGCTTCATTGAAGAAAACATCCAGATTCAGTTTGGGGTCTCATGGGGAATCGTGAAGGGAAGGGAAGGGGAGGGGAACGAGAGGCTTCAGATGGTTCATAAAAATTCCCTCGATGGTTAGAAAAGTGACTTCAATCTCTACATGTTTTCATTCGTTTGCGCAGAATCTCACAGCTCTTCGTTGACGCTAAGAAAGCAGTGAAAAGGTTGGGGCCTTGGCAGGGCTTTGCTCTGCGAACACTTTCTTGTTGCCCTAGTTCTACGTTAAAGGCATTTTTCCAGAAGACCTCGGAGAATGGAAAACTTGATTTCTGCAAATCCTCTATCTGCGAGATCTACACGAGTAAGTAGGTAGGTTATGTGGTGTTCGCAGATTAGTGCCCATGCCCCTACCTTTTTTTTGCTGCAGTTGCCCATCCTATCCCATATTCCAGAGAAATAGGATGATATATACGTACATTGAATCCTTCGTACGGTGAATACTATGTCATAGGACAATTTAGCTCCCCCTAACTTTCTTCAAAAATCTTACTTACCTATGATAAACCAGTTTCCATTCCCTCTGAAATCATTTCCCTACAGTTTGTCAACCACTCTTCACATTACATATAATGGAAATTGAGATTTCCACACCGCCTGCGTCTCCGAGATCGCGGCATCGTGTTAGTATGTACAGCGCATTGTGGAAATATGTTCACAGCTTGTAATCGTGGTGATTGGAGTATATATCCGAGCTGTGCCTCGGTGGCTTGTCTCGACGCCTCAACTGGACCGGCTAACCACTGATTACCTCGTACCGTACTATAATGTTAAATCTTAGACTTGAAAGATGGTGATAAAGGGAGTTGTTCAGCTTGGGGGATGAAGTAGAAATCAAAACAAATGGAGAGGTTGGGGAGAAATAAATGCAGACTTTGGCTAAGTACCATTGTTGATTTTGAATTTCTTCGCTGGTAGCAGAAATAAGTGGGATAAAAGAGTTCAGAAGATTGGAAAGAAAAGTCTTCGGGATTCCCTCGGTATTTTCTTCTTGTGGCTCCAGTACATTTGATGCTGCCGCTCTGGCATTTGTCGATCCTTTTTCGCGATGCCCTCTCCCATTTCGAAATTCGGCCTTCTATGCTATAATATGGCAACGTATCTGAACCCGAAACTGTGCACTCGTGGGCACTCTCTCAGAGTTGGACTGACCACACCCAGCTGGCCATTTCGTACCCCAAATCCAGGACATACTTGGCTTCTGGCTCGTTGGCTAGCTCGACTTCCTCCACATAGTGTCCCCCAGTGCCTTTCATCCAGCCAGAGGATTGGCGTGCACAGTAACATTCTCAATCTTGATCTCCTCGTTGGGTCTGTTCTTCCGATCCACCTCCACCGCCTCCATCTTCTCCAGCGTCCTCAACCCGTCATCCCCAATAACATGACCAAAAACAGTATTCTTCCCATCTAGATGAGGCGCCTTGTCGAAGCAGATGAAGAATTGACTTCCATTCGTATCGGGGCCTTTATTCGCCATGCTCAGAATGCCTCGCGCATTATGTCGCAACGAAGGTCGGATTTCATCCTCGAATTGCCCTTCCCAGATTGAGGAACCGCCTTTGGGTTGTGAGGGAGGCGCGCCGGTTTGGATCATGAAGGAGGGGATGAGGCGGTGGAAGGCAGAGCCATTGTAGTAGCCGGATGCGCAGAGGGCGAGGAAGTTCTGGGGAGAGGCGTTAGCATTGAGGGCGTTGACATGGGAGGTTGGTGGTGGGAGGTGAAGATAGAATGGTGCATATATTGGAGGTGAAGAGAGAATGGTGCATATATTGGAGGTGAAGAGAGAATGGTGCATATATTGGAGGTGAAGAGAGAATGGTGCATATATTGGAGGTGAAGAGAGAATGGTGCATATATTGGAGGTGAAGATAGAATGGTGCATATA
>LLCD01000487.1:0-18141 GCA_001414355.1 Hymenoscyphus salicellus
GGGGGGGAGACTGGGGATTGTTGTAGGGGGAATGAGGTATGTGCGAGGTTGAAGAACTGGATCTTGAGGATGAGGGGGTGGGGTGTGGTGTGTTTGGTTCGCTTGGGGGGTAGGGAGGGGGAAGAGTTCTCGAGGTTGAGGAACGACTCGACGATTTGAACAGGGAACGGAATGTTGTTCGGGCTTTGGGTTTCTGATGAGGAGTAAGGAATTAGTACTTGAGAATTGAATAGGGTGATGCGAGTTGCAAAATGATGACTAGGTTGCGGAGAGGGGTAGATGTGGTGGAGCGGATACTTACAGAAATACTGACTTCTGCTGCGGAAGTTTTAACTTGTGCCATCGCAAATGGAAACGCCTAGAGAACCAAAAATGAACAGTTGTAAAGTCATGAGTGAAGAGAACGGGAAATATTTTATGACAAATTGGTACAGAAGGAAATCTCACAATTACCAGAAAATAATAAAACCCGAAGGTGTTACGGTCGAAGGAAGAAAAGGAAAGGAAACAAGCATTCTAGCAAGACAGAAATCCTTGCTGACAGGAAGGCGTGTAGGACTGCATAGTGGCTATGTTGAGGGGTTGATACCTTCCAGTTAGAAAGGTTCTTTTGGGTCTCCTGAGGGGTCGGTCGTCTTTCCAGGGGACGGTTGGTTTCCTGTTAAACGTCCATATTCGGGGATAGAGCTATATATGCCTGTATTGCAACTAAGTGGAAAATGGGAAGTGGAACATTGGTCGATGCTATCTTGTCGCCGAGAAAGAGGGGGTTGGCGGTACGGGAACCAGTGGTTCGGACCGTTCCAGGGGTGAGGCGCTTATTTTATGGAGAACATCCACTGCAAGATAGTCTTCGAAGTAAGAATGAGGAACTAGAACTTCAAATTTCTCTTTAAAGTGTTCGCAAAAGCTCGAAGATCAATTATGCAGTTCTTTATTTTTTCAGTCCATGATGGTCACTCTTCTGATTCCTCTCCATTTCATTGCTCTTGTTTTCATTGTTATGCAACAAATACGTATCAAGTCGTAATGGTATCAACAAATGCTGTAGATATCTGTACGCTCAAGGCATAGCTATTCTACTGAAACCCTTGATGCTTCTCGAATCCCTCACCGAAAGCCCAGAAAGTGAGGAGGATCTTGGTTGGTAGTGGTCTCTGTTGAGATATACATTTTATTAGCACGGTCTTCATATATACGCCGAAATTCTTACTTGTATATTCACAAGTTCTTTGGGCATATGACAATCGATGCCTCATACTATAGCAAGGAAGCTGTATAAGTATCTGGTTCACCGCCAGTTTCATTTTCAAAAAGGCAAGGCAGAATTTGTCGGGAAAAGAAGCCGATATATACCACCAACTCGGCTGCATATGAAGTATGCAAATTGTCACGCTTCAACTCTGCGATTCGCTTTCAGAGTTCCATGCATAACTGCAAGATGACTTTTCAACGCAATAGACCAGAAAGAGAAAGACCGTGCAGAAGTCATCGGCACGCCTGACTTCGAGTATTGGACATGATTGGAAAGTTCAAATACCCTACAAACTAACGTATGTCAGACTAGTGCATACCCCACGTTCAATATCACGCTCAGCCTCACTTTGAACTAGTCACTTCTGCTGTGCTATCGTTGCGGGGAACTCACTGTGTATATATATCTACTTGAGTAGAGAATACTCATCGAGGACTTCTCCGGCATTCAACTCTCTAACTACGCACATCTCTATCGGTCCTACTTCCCCACGTTAGCAACGATAAACTCGACACCATGGCTACAGTCATCTTCGAAGCAGCCCTCGTTCAGTTATCGGTCGAAACGATATGGCCGATCATGAAGACGCTCAGAAAGCTTTTCAGAAAACTTCGCAAGGCAGGTCCCCAAGCAATAGAATTATGGCAGGATTTCGAGAGGCAATACGATACTCTCAAACGAATCGGGCGAGGACTCAAGACTCGATATAACTTCAGAAAAACAAGCCCCGTTTGGTTGCAAAACATCGACGGCATCCTTTCACGGGCTAAACGCATTTTCGAAGATATCGTTGAGCAGATGCAATTTGTTTTAGCAAGAAAACACACATGGCGAATCAAATGGGCGATTATCCACAAGCACTGCAACAAATCCTTCAACGAGATACAGCAGCTGAACGTTGAACTCTCGAATATTGAGACATCAATTCGCCTGTAAGCTTCGTATAACCCTGTTATAAAATGACAAACTAAAATCCCCAGCGAACATGAAATTTCCCAAAAGGAGACAATGAAGAAGGGGGCCATTGGCGGAGGCCTTGTAGGTGTAGTGGCTGGGGCATGCATTGCTGATTCTGCCCTCAGAGGTGCTATTGCCGGGGGGCTTGTTGGGGTACTTGCCGGAGCAGTCATCGGATTCGGAATTGCTTGGTATTGGGGTTGACTGAATATGTAACTCTTTGTACGATTAACGAGTTTCTTTTGTCATGGCGTGATAGAATTGTTTTGGTTTGTTGATTACTGGTTGGATGAGCGTCATACCGCTCACATGGCTTTGGAGATCTGATAATTTGGCTAACTTCATTTGTACTGATTTCATGGTGTTTCTGATAGCTGATGTAATTTCCTCTCAAATGTCAACAAACGCTTTTGAAACGTAAGAAGCATTTAGTATTGGGATCTCGAACTCGCTTGGCACAGCGGCTGCGAATAAGTTGAGTGGCAATTTATAATTATCCCTCCTATGGCTTCTGTACATTTGCCCTTCTTATCTGTTTTGAGGTTGGATATACTCGCCTTTCTATCTCAGAAACACCCAATTCCCACCAAAGTGCATGGAAGGAAATAGTTGCTTAAATCATCTACAATACATTGAAAAGTCTCGAAAATAGTAAGATAAGTGAGAAGCAAAACTTGTGAAGGATTTCTAAGGTATTGGTTTCAAGGAAGTTTCTCCCACCGGCCGATTCTACACTTCCTCCACGTTCAAAACCACTATCATATTTCTTCCTCCTGAGCAACCCACAACTCAACTTTGAACCACTCTTCGCCTTTGTTGACAGAAAGGCGAATCGAATGCACAGTCCTAGGATTTATTAGTTATAGATATTAGGGTACTTCCAGCACTAGGTTTTCTACCATCCTGACATCCTTTCTATCATGAAGTTTGTTATAGTGAGCAAGAGTTGGTGGAGTATGTCAGGAATCTCTGTTATGTAACATAGATGTGCTTTTGTAATTTTTGTAATAGGAAGACCATAACCATTCTCCGAATAAAAGTCTTTGGGATCAGTAGATGGTCCTCGGCAAAAATATTTGAGGTAGCAGCATGGGTGACAATCATTTTGGGTAGGTGAGGCAAATGGTGAGTTCGGCTATCTCGAAAGTGAAGTGGCGCTGGGATGAGCTCCCGATTTGCAGCTGATCTTGATACTTATAAGTTAATCATCTAATTCGAGAGGGTACTTCTGCGTCGTTTCCAGAAGGGGCTCTAGGTCCTCATATGCTCTTAAACTATTTCGAGAAGGTGCTTTTTCTTTCTTCGTAATTTCCAGACCACCACCGAATAAGTATCCATCTGAGTCCCCACCTTTCAAGGAGAAACAAGAACTCCCTCCCCCCCAACAGCCCATATCAAAACATGCGCAATTTCGTCACTTTGGTTACCATCATGTATAATCGTATGGACGGACCTCGAAACAATTAGCGAACAGAGCGGCACTTCTAGGGGTAGGAATTATACCATCCTGGCATCTGAAACATCATGAAGCGGGTTACCATCTGTAACAATGGCGCTGACATCAGGAATATTTTGTGCTGTAGGAAGATGTTCAGCCAAAGCCGGAAGACCAGCATCGTTCATGGTAACGAAGTTTTTGGGCTCATTGTCTGGTGTTTGGTAGCTAAATTTGATGTAGCGAACGTGTGTGTAGACCATCTTTAACACATCTCTGGGAATTTTGGTAGGCAAGTGTCGTGTGCGCTGATTGTTGATTTTCACGGAGATAAAGTGAGATGATTTGGGCCCTGACTTCCAGAGGTCTGGATGCTGATATATTCTTGGTCTGTTTCGAGAACATGCCGTTCCATCCTTTACGATTTCCGAGTGCCATTCCAGATTTCAAAAACATAGAAGTGTTTATCAACGAAGCTTCGAAAAATATCAAACAAAATTTCCAAGAAATTTACGTACGCAGAAAAACACCTCGGGAGCAAAACAAACTCAAGATCCACAGAAAGAACTAGATATTAAAACTCAAAAACAGAAAAATGATTGTCTCGTTGGCTAAGTGCATCAAAATTCCTAGAGTTTGGCGATTGGAACTCTAGGAAGGACCAGAATGGATCTCTTGTTCCTGGAGCAGTTCTATGTAATTCCAAAAAAGTGATTCGGAGCGGAAAAGCTAGAATTAGTGAATGAATGAGGTGAATTTATTTACTCCCCTGGGCTCTCGCCTACTCTTTACTCTCTTGACTTGGAATTGCTGTAACGAGACAAGTAACTAAGTCACGTGTAGCTGTTCCATGGATTAATTCCAGATCCAGAGCAGTCTTCTCTGGATGCATCCATTCCATTTCAAACTTACCCTGGAATATTCCAGGAGAGGGTGTTCCATAAAAAGTTCCACTTGAACCTGTTCCAAATGCCGAAGTCAGATAAGTCCTCAAAATGGACCTGGAAGAAGTTGGTGTAGCCGTACCATAACTGATCTCTTCCCTGGAGTTATGGAGCCTAAGTTCGAGCGACCTGTGAACACCTGCACCTTTGCGGACATTCAATTTTACCATTGACTGAAACGATCAGTTCCATAATTTTGGAAAGATTCAAGATGCTTGACTTGGCGGAAGAGACTTCATATGATTCCTAACATAGCCGCTACAATGTCATCCTTCTACCACCCAACAGCGATAACCAGAATGATAGCCAACCAGGTTCCTTTCCGCTCAGACAGTGTATAACTTCCGACTTTGGTTCTTCCTTCCCTCATGTCTCCCGAGGTTTGCAGGTGCTTACTTCTTTTCCGCCTTGCACTCCTCAGAGCCTTCTATAACATAGAAGCTCGCTAAACTAAGAGAGGACGGATGCTTCTTGGCCAATTCGGCGCATCTATCGTTCAGCAGAAAATCAATCAAGTCCTTCCTAAGCGTCTCAGACTGGGCTAGAAATTCGCTGAGCTTTGTAGAATAGTCCTCCTTTGTCTGACCTGGGCCAAACTAGGTTGTGGATTGTGAAGGTTGTATACCAAGGAATGGAGCACAAGCCTCCGAAGAGGACCGAGCGGAAAGTTGATGTACACATACTTGACCTCTTCCAAAGTCAAATTGAAGCCCATTTTCGAGATCATGGTCATGGCGAAATTTATGAAGGGCACAACTTCGAATTCTAACCTGAAGCCGTGCAGCTTGATGCTCTCAATACGCTGCGTAGCCAGCAAAGCTTGTCGATCAGGATTGTTGCTCGCCAAACCCCCACGTGTGGCCATTGATTGTTGTTGAATGATCATGTTGGCAATTTGTAGATCATAACTGTTGCTCGCCGAATTTCCCCATGCGGCTATTGATTGTTGTTGGATTTGGTTGGTATAGAGCCACTCAATGAACAGACCAAATATACCAGGCTCCTCCTCTGGGAGTAAACCCCCTCGTTCTTCCACCGCGCGAGTGTTAAAATGCCGGAGCCTTTTCACACATAATGTTCTTGTGTACTCAAAATATCGTTTCGGTTGGGCCGACTTTGATGTCGATGATCTCTGCATCAAGGGTGCTGCTAAAAGTTAGAGAGACTCTCAGATAAATAATAGCTAATGTTTACCTTCCAAAGATGGGTGCTCCTCCTAGATTGGGTCTGGGTGGTTCTTCTTCCTGTTTGATTGTTGCCATCTCGTCTACCTTGCGCTTTTTGTCGACTGGAAACTTCGACGTCATCGATAAATTAGAGCGTTAATATGAGTTGAAGATATGTTTGTTTGTCCTTGGTTGCATACTCGCAGAAATATACCTGTTAGCCCGACGGGGAAACGCATGACCTAAAAGCGGCGGCTTGTGCTACGTGGATAGCCTAGGTTTCCATTGCTTTCTCTCAAAGGGACCCCAAATAAATTAAAAGGAAGTCGACCAGTAACTTTCCAGCTCTCCTTTGTGGGTCTGGATTGATTGGCTTTATGTTGCTATTCAAGTTCCAGTCAGCTTATTATATCGCCAAATGACACACATACCCCCATTTTTTGTAATCCCATCAGAAATACCCCTTATTTTTGACGTTTTTGACAGAATTGTCCCTGTTTTTTGAAGTCAATTGTGTAGTAGGTGTAGCACTAAAATCAGTACTACATAAATGAAGTACAAAAAGGGGGTAGTTCTGTCAATAAATATATAGTAAATAATTGAAGATATATCTATCAATAGGAACAAATTAGCCGATACTCAAGACTGTAAATTAAGTGACTGTACCTAAAGTGTTCTACACTACCACTGCCACCACCAATTCAACATATCGTCGTATACTAGTATGTTACCTAAAAAGACGAAGAAGAAGCGCTGCGACGTGGCGCCTGGCGTCGCTATCCTAGACGTCCGAGGATATCGTTGGTACTGAATATATGGATATGGAGAGGGATTGCGAAGTAGGAAGTAGGTAGTACTTAAGTGGGTTAATTTATTGTATTCATTGATTTCTTGGTGTATTAGTATGGGAAACTGATGAGTCCTTGGAATATATCTACTGACGAAACTGCCCCTGACACATATACCTCCATTACTGACAGAACTACCCTTATACTACATTTATTTAGTACTGATTTTAGTACTATTGTAGTATAAAACGGGGGGCAGTTCTGTCAAAAAAGTCGAAAAAATCAAAAATGAGGGGTATTTCTGTAAGGATTATAAAAAAGGGGGGTAGTTCTGTCAATTGCCGTTATTATATTGTGCGAAACAAAGAGAAAACAACACTTTTGAGTTTTATAACAGGTGTTGATGCGAAAGGGGAATGATAGAACAATGGAGTCGTCTTATACCATTTGTTCAAGAAGCTTTATCGTGGTGCTTTGTAGTACATCGCATCATCCAATCGCAAATACATCATATAAATGACTCTAAGAATTAAGGAAAGAAGAGTTCCGCAAAAAATTGCAGCTAAAACCTTTTGGAACTCTTTTCCCATGCCAGCGACTAAACAGTTGAATCCCGATGAACTTTCAACGGACTACTTGTATCTCGCTAAGGCCATCATATGTGCAAGTATAGAACATATGATCAACATGCTCACGCAGATCCAACAAAGAGGAAATTGCAATACAATATATTCTACAGGTTACTACTACTATATACAACATAAGCTGCAGACCACGAAAGGAGGCGGAGACAAGACTCACAACTCGGTCTTCTCTAATGGAACAGACCTTTTTGCTTCCTGTGAAGCAGGTGCTTCCCCTTCTCCCGGTAAATGGCCTTCTAAGTCTAACCACTGCGCAGCAAAAGCAGTAACAATCTTAGCCCAGTCTTCTACTGTGGCCAAATCAAGATGTTCTCCATCATCATCCAATGTATGCCAAACGTGTGGAAATGGCGTGGGAATAATATGTAATATGTCAACTCCACGAGCCATAAAGGGCAAATGATCATCTTCAATTCCCCCTGCATAGAAGCTATCTTTGGCCTTGTCGTAGTCCGGAAGGAAAGGCCTGGGCCCGGACGATTGCATCAAACCAAGTGTTCGCATTCGAGATTCAAGTAAGCCCATATGCTGATATGCCCAGTGTGTTGTTTTAAAATATGAAGGGATATTTGGATTCTTTGCCCCTAAGAGGTCGAGGAGGAGGAAAAGGGAGATGGAGCTGATCATGTTATGATATGTAGACATTGCGGGCTGGATGCTCGATTCCCACGTTTCTGCCAGTGATCTGGGATAATTAGTACTTGGTGCCGCATGATTTATAGAGTCCGTACCTTGCCCCATAAAGCGAGTCTGTTTCTGTCCACTGCACAAAAGCCTCTTCTCCGTCTAGAAGGATGATTTGTATTCCGCTTTCTTCCTCGAGCCCATCTTCCCCTGCTGCTTCCATGGCTGCCCATTTTTTGGTCATGGCCTCATCTATACTCCTCGCAGCATGCATAATCATAGCACATGGAGCCGCACTATCGATTGCGCCGATAAATCCTGCGGGTGTAAGTTTGCTGTCGTAATGTGCAACAAGGGCCAGCCTTCCCACATTTCCAGCTTGTGCCCATGGCGGATCGCGTGTGACGATGATATTCACAAACGGGACTTGATCATCGCCGGTTGCTGGTGTCTTCGCAGTCGAGTTTTGGTATTCGATCGTCCACTTGGGCAGATTCGTCGAGAACCATTTCGTAAAGTGCTGCTGAACTTGCTTTGAACCTGGTGTCCCTGGGACCCGTGGAATCAATATAGGAGCTAGAATTCCACCTGTCTTGATGTCGAAATCTGCGCCGGCAACTGGGAGTTTGCGCAAGCTTTCGTCTGACAAGGGAATCAATCCAGCAGCGAGGTGCAAGAGAACTCCTACCACCAGAAACCACAGCATGTTCGTATAGAGGCAAGAGCCTGGTTCGTCTCAATCAACGGCGGAATTGTGTCCGTAGGATCATGTTCGTAATCGTAACTCGCGTGGTGGTGATCGTGATATGGAGAGTTGTTGTCTGCTTTCAGCGATATCTGGCATCTGGCTGAGGTGGTGACCCCTGTTCCCACCGGCACTCACTTTTCCGTTGCTTGGCGCTAGGTATCACCATCTCCCGGTCACCTCAACCTCACTAGCTCTCAACTTTGATATTACCTCAAAACTCTTTCTACTCTTCTAATTGAGCATCTTGGAGATTACTCATTCTCTCCATTTGTAACTCAAAGTCACGAAAACTATCGACAATGCTTTCTTCCATCTACATATAAGAAAAGGCCTTTCATAGAAGTCAAACAGCCATCTCTGCCCTACTGCAAAAGGTCAAACAAAATGGCAATGTCTATTCTAGCATCGCGGCGAGTCCTTCTCAATATCAGGTGTCCTACACTTCAGTCAAAAGTCCTTCTCAAAGACCTCAGAGCTTCTATTCGATTTTCGTCAAGCCGGGCAATATCACCAGAATCTTCATTTCAGGCCAAGCAAAAGCCAGGAAGCTTGAAGAAAAGTATGTCATGTCTTCAAACTGGTACTTTTTGGCGTAGATTCTAACGTTATCAAAGAATTCCCGGAGCGGCTACTTATATACCATGCTGGTACTGCCCAGAGCGCCTGGACAGGAACCGCCAAAGTTACCTCGATCATTATGTTTTCGATGTTCAGTGGATTTCTAGCCCCTAATTTCTTCGCATCCGACGATGTACCAAGATGGGTTCCGGCTGTTTGTGAGTTTACTTTTTTGAAATCCAACAACAGACATGTACCTTCAGAAAGGTTGAACTAGACAACAGAGTAAAATTAGCTAACTACTCGCTCAGTATTTGTCTCCGGAATCGTTCCCCCGATTGCCGTCTTCTTCATCACCCGTCCTTTTGTCAGCTTCATACATCTCCAACTACCCGCCTTTGCTCGCAATTCCCGCGAAATGATGCTTCGCTATGCCAAAACACTCCCAAAAGACGCTGTCCTCGAGCTCACGACTATCAATGCCATAGGTGCTCAACGTATCAACAAAGTCAAAGTATCAGAGCTTTATCCAATCCAAAGCAGACTGAAACTAGCAAACTATGGACGGGATACACGAGTAATCAATGCCAGAAGACCTTGGTGGATGGTAAGAGCAGTTAGCGAATTCAATGTTCACTCGAAAGAGAGCAAGATCGCCGGAGGAGAAGCTTGGTCGTTGATCGTGGCTTCGATTGATAAGAGGGCGCCGAAGAATTGATATGTTAGGATGGATAGCAGATAAGAGATGCTCCCGTACTCAGAATCAATTTCACTGTAACAACAAAAGAAGGAGGATTTGTCACGAGGAGTCAAATATGTAACATATGCATACAGTAGCATCAACCATTTCACATTCATGGTACGGAAAGTGTGTAACAAGCTGAATTATCGATTCATGGTAATTTTGAGAAGGAGCGAAACCATTCGGCCAGCAGGTACCAATTCCAAATTATTATTATTCCGCCATTTATATGTATCCTTCATTCCTTTTTCAATTCATAACGAGGATGCCAATTGATGTTCGAGTAAGCCGACCAAATGTTCAAGCTAACAAGGGTTAGCAACTTGTCAAGAACCAAGTTTCCACTAACATTTTGGAGGAATTCATTCCTTCTTGTATGTTCCGTAACCACCTACTGGAGGTGGGTAATCACCTAATAATAGAGTCAGTTTACTCCTCAAAACGACTAGAGTGGATCAAGGTGCTCTGCGAAATTAGGACTCACCATAACCTCCTGTAGGTGGTGGATAGTCGCCGTAACCTCCAGCTGGTGCAAGAACGGGATCGGGCACCGGGACTGGATTGGGAACTGGTGCACCGGTGTAATCGCCGTATCCTCCAGCTGGTGCAGGAACGGGATTAGGCACCGGGACTGGATTGGGAACTGGTGCACCGGTGTAATCGCCGTATCCTCCAGCTGGTTGTGGATAATCTCCATATCCCCCAGGTGGTGGTGGATAATCCCCATAGCCTTGAGCGACTGGCGCAGCGAATGCTGGGAGAGCCGCAACGGCAAAGAGGGTGAGGATGCTCCACTTCATATTGATAGAGATCTCTGAGTTGTTGAGCGAGTGGTTTCGGAGGATGATCTGAGAGGAGGTTGGACTGGTGCAACATGTGTTTCTTTTTCTACTACGGAACCAGGGACTTCTTATATGTCCTAAGTTGCTAGCGGTGCTTTGATAGAAGAAGCGGGATATGATTACATCAATGTCCCGTGTGTTCATTTTCTGCACTCAGCCAAGTCTTTCCTCGTCGATCGAGAGCGTATGTCATGCCTTCCAGTGTTGGCACAGCGGCCGGATACAGCTGCTCTTTTGCCCTGCCTATGTCCCGTCGAGTAGCTATTGGATGTCTCCTCTTGAAAACAGGGAAGTTCACAAGCGATACTTGTGTTCAGATATGGGATTTCTTCTTTGTGTTAGCAGCCACAATGATGTAGGTTGGATTGCTTTCCAACGCCATGGATTACATAGTCCAGGGGTCCTCGTAAAAATCTCTTAGCACGTCCTCATGACGGAAAGTTTCGTTGCTGTCAGAAACTCTATATCTTTAATAGATCTTGCGGTACTCAACAAAAGTCTGGAACCTCTAATTACCACACGTTTCACTCTGTCTTACGTTCAGTCAATAATTAGAATTGAACTTGAACAAGCTAATCTCAATTCTATCGTTTTGAGAACGACATCTTAGTATTTATAAGTAAATGCGAAATTTTGAAGTGTGACCTCAGCTTTGGAAGTACACTTCACTGTCGTATGAGCTGTCTAGACCCACTCTACTTCAGGGTGCCTTTTAAAGAACCCGTCTACTTGGTCATCGCGCCTTCCCCGCACTATAAAACTCTATTTATCAGTCAGCAATAATACTTTCCTCTTCTCAAAATCCATCTAGTTCCTCTTCGTACATAGTAGGCGGAAGTTCCCGGCGCCAAGTAGGGCTGAAAACTTTACTATTATTCCTAGCTCTCGACCACGATCCATCAAGCCAAAGGGGGCCGAATAAGGTGGTGCGCTAGATGGAGGAACTTCTTTGTCATTATGTTAAGGAATGTGTTCTGATAGTTACCCCACCTTCTTGTGAGACATCGCTGCATGCGAAAGCCACTCGTTGCGCTCGGACGATAAAAAGTTTCCCACGGGATCTTGAGGTTGAGATTGGCCTTTTGTTGATTGGTTGCGGTGTATCATTGGGTTGATATAGTGGCTCTCTCTCGGTTGGGGTAATTTTGATAGAAGGGATTTCTAAGAGGATCATGTCAAGGTGTTTGACTGCTAGATTATCGCGACATGTTTGGCTTTCAAGACAGAAGGAGGTTATTCGAGCGAGTGCAGCAATCTGAAGACTGCGAAGCATTAAGTATATCTTCTGGGGACAATGCAGAGAAGGATAGAGCTCCGTATAGGTTGCCGCAAGCTTTGATATTGTGGCTTCTGGTTTTGACATTTCTTGTCGCTGCGGTTCTGGGGGCGCTATCTGGGCAGAAGCTCTTCCTTGATATGAATTCCTTGTGTATTGAGAAGACTTCGCAGTATTGTAAGATTCCTACCTAATTATGCCACTCAATCTAATGCTAACTTATCTATAGCCCCTCTTTTGGAAGATTTGGAGGTCACCTACCATACTACCCGATACAATGGCTCCTTCCTCCAGGAAAATATCTACCGACAAGTCGCGAGCCCAGAGGTCGATGCAGCGTGGAAGGATCTTGGAGTAGATTGTATAAACCCCTGACCGCGATTCTCTCTGTGATTTACATAAGCTAAGAGATTCTAGACAGGAATGCAATTGTTCCTCGAGAGATGGCGCAAGATTCTGGAATTCCTTCGGATCATGTCCACATTAGTGAGAAGTATGGCGGAGGGTTCCCAGCCAATGTAGAGGGATTGCATCACCTTCACTGCCTAAACCTGCTGCGGCAATCGTTGTATTACAATTATGAGTACTATCATGATCGCGGGGAAGGAGCGTTTAAGAATGAGGAGCCAATTTTGAGGTTACACGTTTGTAAGTTCTTGCTTCGTTTCTGCCGACGCGTGCTGACCAAAATTGCAGCTCATTGCCTCGATATCCTCCGCCAGCAACTCATGTGCACTATAGACGTCGGAGTTCTAGGTCGTATTTGGTGGAATAAGGAAGATCCTACCCCGTTCCCGGATTTCAATACAAATCATAAGTGCAGGAATTTCGATGCTGTGCGGCAATGGGCTTTTGACCACCAAGGGCCTGATAGAGTGCCGGAAGATTACCTTGAACCACCTAGAGACCTAAGTATTGTTCATGAGAATATGCCTTAATGTATTGATAGTAATGAATCGTATATATCGAGTTTCGTGTTCTGCAATTTGTTTACTTCCTCCCGCGTGCTTAGAAGCGAGGACCCACTTAAACCCCAGTCGTTCCTTCCTTAACAACACAACCAACTTCGTTCGTTCGTTCTTTCTTGCAGCATACGTCAGGCATCAACTTCGATCCCTGCTCAGTACCGCAAGCTTCTATAGAAAGACCAATTCGCTCCCCATTGCACTTACACAACAACAACAACTTCACCCTCATAACGCCGCATTCACTCACCTCAGCCTGACCCCCGTCAATCACTCTTGAACCTCGGAGCATTTCTACATGATCTCTAACTAGTAACGTTGCTTTGGTCTCTTCTCCTAATTTAAGACTCAAGTTGTCCCCCGCTTGATCTCAAGTTGTCGCAAGCTCGCAGACTTCTACGTAAGCTCGCCATCACCTTCATACCACCTAAACATCACCTTAGCGCAAGGTTTCCCTCAACCACCGCAACACATATTAACAACTTCTGAGCCCGCGGCTTCCAATTTCTCATCTCATCTTCTTCCTCGCGCCCTGATTCCACTTCTTTTGCAAAACTCCGCGGTCGGGTTTGGCGCCCGCAAGATCCCAGTTGTAAGTTACCTTTCTTCTGTCGTACTCACCATTAACACACTCGCTTAACAACACACTGCAAGCAAGATCTACTTACCAATCACTTGTCTCCCTATCGTCCATACCCTTCGCAAACACTTTAAACTGCACTAGAATATACTGACCACTGTTCAGTCACTTCCCAACCACAATGCACAGAGCCCACAACGTGAGTCATCATATTTCACCTTTGATTCTATATGGAGTTCACTTTTGAAATTCATAACTTTACTCTATTATGTCTTCTTCATCTTTGAGCATATGATACTTTATATCATACCAATCAATGGGAACTTCGCCCTTTTGAGCTATTTTTATACCTCCCTCGTTCTTCTTCTCTTACATCTTCTTCCCAAAAGCATCTATCATCATACTGACTACTTCAGCAAATGGTTCAACCCAAAATCAAGGTGAACTGCACCAACTGTGGCCAAGAAGGCGATGCTCTGGATAGCTGCGGCAAATGCCAATCGGTAAACTATTGCAGTTCACGCTGCAAATTCATGTGCTCAACATTACACGAACTCTATTGCGAAGCTTTGACGGATATGCGAGAAAGGCAGAAGCAAAGACCAGATGACACAAATTTCTTGATCCATCGAGCTACGATCCATTTCCCAATTGAAGAAAAACGCATACCCGAATTCCGACTTACCAAAATCTCCCGGGAAGATAAACTGCAGAAATGGAGTACTGGACCTCATAGCGAATACCCCACCTGGCTCGGGAAGATGATCCAGACAAACTATTTTATTGAGCTCCGCGCAACGATCGGCGAAGATGAACAACAAAACGGGTCTGTGCATTACATCCTAAATGGGTTCGGGGAAACAACTGAAGACAAGCTCATATCACGCTCTGTTGCAGAGGGCAATCTTCGCGTCTTTGCCTACACTGTTGTTGACGGAGAAAAGACATACCAAGATGCTAATCTCGCAGATTTGCGTCAAATTCTAAACTATATACCGAAGCGCTTGTCCCAAATCAACATTACCCGTGGAAGTCTCCGTAGTCCGTTCTTCGCTATGCAGCCAGAGCAATGGGTTACTGCTTGGATTGTTCATGGGGACAAGGACCAAGTAGCTAGAATGGCCGCCTTCGAGCCAGTGAAAATCAAGAAGAGCCACCCGATATTCTGGACCGAGGGCTTGTACCTTCAAACTTCTTGGATTTCCATAAACATAGACCTCCCCATCCGCTGTCTGAAGCTCAAGGAAGAAAAAGGCAAGCCAGGTAACGAATGGGCCGGCTTTGCGATGGAGACACCGTTCGGCATCAACATCAACGACTGGGACCCCGAAAAGAGAAAGGCCTGGTCAGCCAAGATCCTGAAAACAGTTCTTGTCGCGAGGGAAGATGAAAAGGAATTCACATACCAACACATGCAAGCATTCTTTCGGTTCTGCAAGAACGTACATCAGAATGCAGTATTACCAGTAAAACTCGGCAGAGACCTAGGAACCGACATTTCACGCTTTATAACCCGCCACCTCAATCAGGAGACGTTCGAGAATCACTTCGACGGAATGAAGAAGAAGAAAGCAATCTTCAGCGAGGATTGGAGAGCCTCAGTCTCGCCATTTCGCAAAACAAAGATCATCACTTTGCGACTCAAAACACCTGGCGCCCTCGAACCTTTTGTGGATGCGGATGCGAATTGAGCCTTCCCGTAATCTTTACAATTTGAATAACGAGTCACGATTCAGTCTAGAGAACATTCGTTCCTGCCTCAGGATTGTACTGCACTCCACTAGTCTTTTCGACTCTTCTCACGAATTTCACGAACGTCATTTCCCTGCCAGAGGACACCCCTCAGGCTGATCAACAGCCCCTGCACAAAAGAAATAATCCATATCGTCATTTTACACATTCTCGGCGCATAGTGGAAGATCGGGCGTTGGTTTCTTTCACAGATTTGGGTTTTCAAGCGAGATCTTTCAAGCTTGTATAGTATTGGGATAGAAGAGGAATTCACAGGCGTTATTTTGATCTTCCGTTGGTTTTTAGCAACACAATTATCATGAATAACATGACCTCCAGGATCTACCATGGCACCTTGGGGTGGAACAAACTGAAAATGGGCAGTTAATTAACATTTAAAATCAAAACCAAAATCAAACTATCAAGTTTTCCTTAACCACCTGAATTTCCAAATTGCTAGCCCCTACTTAAGAGAACCGCTGGCTCACTTTCCACAACCCATCCCTCTAACCACACCTCCTCATCAACAAGTCCCCCACAGATACACATCCAACCCGTTCACACCCCCAAATCATAAAACACTCAAACACAACTCAAACACAACCCAAGTACTCATGAAGGGGAGAAAATTGTATTCACACCTCAACTCCAGCAAAGTATCTACCTAACAACCTTCCAACGTATCCATCTACCCCTCCCAAACTCCGCTAAGCAGGATTAACATCAATTTTAACCCCCACCTCATTACTCCATCCCGGTTCAAGCTCTAAAACCCTCCACGCCTTCTCAACATCAATCTCCAAAACATGTTCATCAACCTTACTAACACCGACCGTTTCAATCGGCACCACCTTCCCAAGAATCGTAATCATCAACCGCTCCTTCCACGAGAAGCTTGGCAGGGTCGAGATATAAACACCAAGAACACCCAAAGCCTTAAGATGAGTATCAACAACAATCTTCCCATTCTCCAACTTCGTAATCTTATTCTCCACCACCGCAGCAGCACTGGCCATCTTCCCAAGGAGACCCAGGTTAGCAATCCACGTAGTTTCCTCCTTCTTCTCGTCAAAGAAACCCCGAAGAGGATAGGCGGAGAGGATGTCGTATCCACGGATACCGAGGGAAATTTGAAGAAGTGAATTTGGATCGACGACTTGTATAGGTTTCGAGATTAAGCCACTTGAGTGTGCGCGAACCACATATAGTTGTGCCTCCACCACACCAGGCCACTTCGAGAGAGGTACGAGTTCGGTGATTGGGCGTCCTGAGACGTTGAAGCAACCTATCATTCCGGTTCCTGTTACTGCGGCCCCTACTGATAGTTAGAGAGGAAAGGCTAGTGTAACGTGAAGGTAAGACTCACCGTGGTATGTTCCAACAAGAAGCAGGTTGTCATCGTCATATCCGTTGTACGGATCGAGACTCTTGCCTACCACGCTTGGTCTAAATATGACGGTCTTTCCTTGAATAGTAGGACCGGTCATTTGATTGATCAAGTCGAAATCATGTTGTCCTGGCACATCAGTTATATAGATTGGTCCACCACTAACACATCTTGCCGCCGCGTGGAATCCAGAGTAGTCGTGGACTGTTTGGAACATATCCCAGTCAGGAATCACGTTCAGATGTTGTGTAAATAGGGCATTGTGTGCATTGGTCCAAATATGCCAGGGATGACTAGTAGGGATCTCCGGGAAGAAGTCGTCTGAATTCCGAACAAGAAGAGGAGGCGAATGCTGAGGTAGTTGGGCATGGAAAAGAATCTGCGGAGTCTGAGACATGCAGGATATTGCCTTGATGCCGAAGTGTCGTAGAGTCGTAACAGTCCATGCATCCAAGTACAATGGGATAAGTTCTCTGCGGGCTTTCGCCGAGACAAAAGTGTCGAGCATGAACTGCGCGCTATATAAAATGTTAGCTTAGTAGTTGGAGAGGACCGAAGAGAGTTGGAGATAGGCGTAGAGGAACGTACTCTGTCTTTACAGCATCGACCCCACAGGACGATAGGAACTTGTAAAAGTCATCATAGAATCTAAAAACATCTTCCATGGCCACGACAGTCATCTTGCCTCCGAGAGGGAGGTTTCTTCGCTTTGCATCTTCTCGTACAACTTCAACCGTCTTGTAGGATTTCGCAATCTTTCCTTCTGGATCCAAACCACCCCAATATCCGAGAATTGCATGCCACACAGCAATGTGTTGAATACTTGGATGCTTCTCGCGAATCTTTTCAACGGTGTGCTTCAATCCATTTGGGAATGCTGTTCGCTCGGCTTCAAACTCGGACCAGCCATGTTGAAATTGACCATGACCTCGGTAATCGATGGCTTGCCAATTATCGTCGATAATGAAGTTTGTAACGTTGATTTTATTTTCTGCAAGGGTTTCAACTGCCTTGAGAATCTTGTCTTCGGTAAGTCGTTGACCGAGAGCGTTCCAGGTACCTATATAGTTTAGCCAGGGCACTCTTCTGGTCAAAAACACCACTCACAATAGGTTAAGCCATCATACCAATTCTCCGCCCAGACTTTGGTCTTCTCGTTCATTCTTATGAAAGCACCAAGCTCTTTCTGTTGTTCTCCAGTTGCAATTTGTGATGAAGTGACAAGTCCCCGCGTGTGATACATAACAGCAGCATTTGCAGATTCAAAATTGTCACCTAAACCGACAATAATCTGTGCGGTAGCGTCCTCGGGTTCGTCATTGCGGATCTACTGCTCGTTAGTAGTGTCTCAAGTCGACCATTTGCAATATAGTACCTTCAAAACCACGTTCCCTTCAGAGTCACTCCTGAAAGTTGCCATGACATTGCTCACACCACTGACAGCGAGCAAAACCAGGTGCTTCCCTTCCTTGTTAAGGAACGAGCATAGTACCGCATCC
>LLCD01000488.1:0-18113 GCA_001414355.1 Hymenoscyphus salicellus
CATCGTTGATCCGTGAGGTTTGGAGTACCTAGAAGTGTAACTAAATGTGATCAGCAATTTATCGTGTGCGAGTAGAACGCTTCATGCAATCCCTCGGCACTCTGCTAACGTCAACTCTATGCATAGCTTTATGGTGGCGCATAACACACTACCCCGCTCCCTTTCTCAATAAAAATGTGATATACTTCAAGATCAGTAAATTTCACGAACCGAGCAAACGTGGCATTGCGTTCTGGCGGTGTGCATAGCTTGCACATGCTTCTCAATGATCATGATTCATAACCATACAGTGATACAAAGTGTCAGCCGGGGAGCTGTCTAACAGCTAGGTACAACTTACGGATACCTGCTGGGAAAGTAAGTGACGGGCTCGCAACTACGATGAAAGACTGCGAAACGACCATGCAAACAATCAAATCGGCGGTGTAGAAGGTCACTTTGGAAGAAGAGGAGAAAACACCTAGCATTCCACAAATTCGAACTATACACGGACTCCGTTCTCTAGCATAAAGTAGGTTCTCAAATATATTTTCGCCGCTTCCCCCAAAATCCTCTAGCTATTTTCACCGCTCACACATCTCAAACCCTTTGAACCCTCTCAAAACCTTTCCAGCCAAGTCAAAATGTACACCCACGCAATTTTTACCTTTGCCATTATCTTTGGCTTCGCCACAACCAGTCTAGGCCTTCCTCTCGCAGCAAATAGTAAGCGATTCTCCTTTCAACATGAAGACATCTATGGCGAGCTCCCAGAACTCACTTTGTTGGACCCAGTAATCACACCAAGTATCGATACTGAACTTCCGGATCCTGCGTTAATTGCCCAAGTCGGCGGTTTTGAGAGACGAAGTGCCCCAAACACCGATATCGAAATTCTAGATCCTGAGGCTTTCAATAGCCCGGCTGCAAGCAAAAATACCCAACTCACCGATATTGAAAAACGAAGTGCCCCAAATACAGATTTCGAACTTCCAGATCCTGCGGCTATTAGCAATGCAAACCCGAGACCCCTCGTCAATATTGAGAAGCGAGGTGCTCCAAATACAGTTTTCGAGATTTCGGATCCTGTAGTAGTTACTTCAGTCAAGGATTTTGAGAAACGAAGTACCCCAAACACCGATATCGAAATGGGCGAACCTAGCTGTTTCGCGTGTCAAAAAGCCAGTCCTAAGATCTAGGGGCTTACCAGTTTGATCGTTGGGCAGCACTAAGTGAGTTCAAATTCCACTTGTGAAACTTGAAACTTCCATCCAGACTTACTGACGTAAAATTAGTGATCATTTCAACATCGTCTTACAGGGTTTTGTGTGGGAAATTGAGAGGTCTGCAACATGTCTACTTGATGAGATAATACCTTTATGAAGTTGTCACGATTTTTCTTAGAAATGGTAATCCCAAATATGTTCCTTTGCACGTTACGTTGTTCTTTCCCTGCAAATAAAGAATAAGAGCTTTATTTTTATTACTACGGTAACCGTACTTTTGTCTCCTCCTTGTTCCACTGTATTTGATGCAACCAAGTTGAAGGATGGAGTCAAACGTTGCAGTGTACGAGCACAACTGATAATAAGAGGGACTTGTGTCGCCTCAGTGTGCAATTCATGGCGGCGAGTAGAAATCTTGTACTGGATTATCTCAGAGAATCATTAACACACAACATAAGAGATTGTACGAATCAGTCCTGTTTGCATTTTTCCCCGGATCCTTTAAGAAGTCACACATCGAAATCAGTAACAAACACCTCCATATATGTTTGACACCGACGGTTAGACGCATGCGCTAATCTTGGCCCTTCTCACTCATTTCACGACTTGCTTCTATGGGCCACCGCAGCGATCAAGCATACATCTGAAAGTAACCGAAAGTTGACATCAACACATGGAACATCTGGCAGAATATTGGCACCTCCTGAAGTCAGTATTTGAACAAACCGGTGTGATTTCTTGAAAATACCTCGATGATAATGATGTTACTCGCTAGTTGTGCGACTCACACTTAAAACTACCCAATAAATGGAGCTAAATTTTTGGATGGTGCAATGACAGAAAACCACAAGACCCCAAACATAAGATACAAGACGCTAGTAAAGCAAGCGGGCAATGTATACACCCCGTGTAAAAGTTTACTTTGCATAAGTACATAATTGGTGCTGCATTTTGCACTCATGCAACCCTCCAAGAAATCTCCGAGTGCTCTAATATCTTGACCTTCATAGCCATCTCCAAAACCCAGATTGACCGACTAAAGGGGTTAATATCAAATAAACGAAGAATTCGTTTCCATAAGCATATCCAGGTCAAAATGCATCTTTACACAATATTTACTGCGGCAATGGTCGTAGGTTCTTGTGCTTTTGTTCTCGGGTTTCCTCTCGGAGCAAATCGTAAGGGGGTCTTTATTCAAAATGTATAAGTATCGTTAATGCCATGTATCTAGAACCTGCCCTCTTGGACACAAGAAGCCGACCAAATACCGATAACGAACTTGCTAATCCTGTTTTGGTCGAATTCGCGACTCCGCCACCATCGAATGGTTCAAAGTAAAATAAAATGCTTGCTGGACGCTTTCAAGTAAGCAGGAATCTAATCTTCGATTTTCGAGATCAGATTTGCAAACAAGAATTTAGCTTACAAAGTCGAGATGGGAGGTGGTCGATTCAACGTCGTCAGGAAAACTTCCGTATTTGCAACTGATAGATGGATGCATTGCATCCCCGCTTTATAAGCAGAGATGATTCTTGAGAACAATACTTTCCTATTAAGAACAATTTCAAAATCCTTCTTTTGCACCAGTACTTTGTTCCCTTTTTTCTACCGAGTGACCTTCATGTGGTATCGTCAGATCCTAAAACCATAGCATCATCCGACCGTGCCTCCCGGTGGACAAAAGAAATCGTAGTAAATAGAGGTTCGTACCTGCCTCCCTAGCTCGTTGTTCAAACTTTGTAGGATAAGCGAAGTTGATTGTTCCAAATATAGATTAATATTCTAAATTGCTCTAATTAGTTTGGAGAAATTACTTCAATTGCCCTAGAACATTAGGACAACGAGGGCTAGGTAGCCAGGTACGAACCTATTTACTGCCAGTTTTCTGTCCACTGGAAGCGTGCTTAGCTTTCCCTCACTTTTTCACAATCTCGGTCAAATTATATCATTGCACTAGTATCGCGGTGAACAGGCATTAATTGTAGTACTACGATACCTCATGTTTCTACTCATTACCACAGGGCTCTAGTCTAAAATCAAGGCTTCACGGCAAAATTGTTTCTGGGAGGCTGGCTCGCAATCAACTTCAAAAGTCTGAAGTCGTATCTGCCTGTCTGGCACTCGTTGCCTTGACCTGCATATTTGAAACAATTCAGAATACCAGTCCACGCGGGTTGGAATGATGAACTCTAGAACATTTAAGATAATATTATATGTCACTCGAAATTTGTGACAACGAACTAGTTACTGCCGCTCATATCGTCCACCACAAGCCTGCTCAGGGGGCTATTCGCTAAATGCTTGGCAGCTCTGGTATTTGAGTAGAGCGACGAACGCTGAATCCTTTCTTTCTTCTTTATGTTCAGCTCACTCTATACATCGAAACTTTATTTTTGAAGTCACTTGGGCGTCTTAGTGTATAAAGTCAAGATTGAGGATGAGGAGCCTCTTCTGAAGAAAAGCCTCCGACACGCAGCCTGAACCTTGTAGTTTTACTCATTTCCAATGTCAAAATAGCTTCTATATGAAATATTAGAAAGTCGATAAACTCGAGGGCAAGCGTGATGATTCTGTGCTATCTCATGACTTGTTCCACATGTCAAAAGCTTGTACCACCAAAAAAGAAAGGATGCGGAAAGGAATAGCTGGTTGAATCCTGGATGATCTCACGACAGATATATTGGGTAACACAACATAATTCTCCCTTGAGTTTTAGTGCTGCATGAGATTTTGATGATTCTGCCTTGGTGCAACCTCAAAACCACATCTACCGAGACACTACTTATTCTCTGCAGATTTCGCGGCTTTCCGTTGTCCACACAATTTGCAGTGCTCGTACCTCTTAAAAGTACTTGCTGGGGTGATTCAGCCATTTCCTGGGCAACCCCACGTTTCTCGTTCAAACTCTACCGGAATTTTTCGTCTGTCTCGTTTTCGCCATGGACACGCAACCACCACCACAAGCCTCCTATGCCAGCATTCTCCAAATCGTTACTTGGTTTCTCATGGTAGTTTCGGGGTTTGCATTTCTTGCCCGTATATCAACAAAATGGGCCATGACCAAGGCGCTGAACGGCGACGATGTTGCATCTGTAGCATCATTAATTTTTAACTTCGGGGCAGGCGCGAGCGTCTCGATTCTAGCTTTCAATGGCCTGGGCGAGGATCGGACCACACTAAGCGAGGCCAAATTCTTGGTTTTTCAAAAGGTGCTTCATCTGCTCGCAAGCCCTGACTATACAGCTAATTTGTTCAGAGCTTATATGGGCTACAGCTTCTCTACATAGCAACTCTTTGCTTTGCTAAGCTCTCCGTTACTCTGTTGATCCGGATGATTTCGCCGAGAAAATCACATCAGCAGTTTGGCTTGGCTATTGGGATTTTCATCGCTGCGTGGGGCTTCGTGTCACTAATGGCAGCTTCGTTTCCGTGCGCTACACTGCCAGCGTGGGAAGCAGACAGTAAAAGCTGCTATGATAAGGTGAAGTAAATTCTTCAAAATTCTTCGTAGACTAACTGAAGATAGATCATGTTTTGGCACGCTGTCGGAGGCATCAATATAATCACGGACATTTTATTAGTTGTTTTGCCCCTCCTGATTGTTTACCGGCTTCATACGAATCTCAAGAAGAAGATAATTGTGATTAGTTGTTTTGGCTGCAGAAGCTTGTAAGTGTCCCATCCGAAGTCCCCCCAAAACCATTCTAAAGTTTTCCACAGTGATATCGTGGCCACAGCTTGCCAATTGGTATATACAAACGAATTGCAATCCTCAAACATCACGTATGATATATTTCCATGGATATTGTGCGCTCAAATTGTTCAAACTATTTCCATCATCACATCCTGCATTCCATATCTTCGGCCTCTACTTGACGCTTTCCCATCTGGTATGATGGTGAACGACGACCTTAATCGTCACGGAACATCATCAAATTATCTCAACGGTTACACCAAAAAGGCCGACCACAACTACGTATTGCGCGAGGTGAACAACACTTTGAAGGGGGAAAACTCACAATTTACTACCCCACTAAATGATTCGGGTGAGAACAATATACCAGATCTTAGTGGTCGTGAATTTCAAAACAGCTCACTTATTGTATCGGAGCAGGCCTTGTTCAAGAAGGGCCCGGGTATCGAAGCAACTACAACAATTGAGACAGCTTGGAATGATAGATCACCTGCTACCACTTCTTGAAGAGACTTTAGCTAAGAAATCAATGTACTATAACTACCCTCAAAATGAACTTTCAATTTGCAAGATATCAGAGGTTCCCCGGTTCATGTCTTCAGTTCAATTAAAAGTGTTTTCACAAGCTTCGAAATCAGTCTCCTAGGGGATGCTACTATATATCCTATATGCCGTGAAAGCCACTACGCTTGCTACAATTTTGTGTTATCTAATGATCCAAACTGGTGATTTCATTTACATCTTCTTGCAATTTCAGTATTTTTGACTATTCTCAAGTTGACCTTTTCACCCACAGAACTCTAGTAACAAGAAGTTCAGATGTCAATTTTCGGTCGGGCGGAGTCTTCAGCACTCCCTCTTTTGGAAATGAGTGCAGATTTCCCACCGATTAACTTTCGGATGAAAAGCTTATTGTTTGACAAGCTTTAGCCAACGGGTACACTGATGTAACAATAAGCGGCATACTTCTCACCGAAGGAGTCTAGTTCATATATACCCCTCACTTTGTACTCCGATCCAAGAAACTTAGTTGGTAGACAGGTGGCCTACAAATCGCATGTTGGCGACCTAAGTCATACTTGATACTCTCAAAACTTTCGGTTCATGAAGCAGTGAAAATCAAAATAGCTTTCTCAAAATACAATCTTATGGTGGCGTCATACCATTTCTCTGTGCACCGTACCAAATCTTTCCACGCAATAAGCCGGAGTACGAACCCCAAACCACAGGCAATTTTAATGTCTCCGGGGCGTACTAACACGCATACAAGGTTGGTGAGACTTAAGAACCCTCTGTTCTACAACTTGATGCTCCTTTTTTGTCCAACCTTCCTGTATCGGGGACACTTGCATACTATCTTTGAATTCAAATGATCCTTCTCACACTTGGGCCAGATGAATGGAGCCGACCTCAAGAAAATTACCGTGCTGTTGTTTCGGTACCCTGTTTAGCAATCTATCCATGTGCCTCTTGTCATACACTTGATCCATCTCAGAACATACCAGACATTAAATTTAGAAACCCAACAACATAAAGTACTTCTTCAACTCAAAACACGTAAATCAATTTTCACGCAAACAACCCACGACGATCGTCAACCCTGAGAACTTTATCTTCAGATAAGATGGTTTCTGGCACTGAGATTGAGATGAACTCGATAGACGCTGAAGGGCTTCGCAACCGTTCGGATCGTCGACAAATTTTGGAACAACAAATTAAAGATCAAGACACTTTGGCGTTGGCAAGAGCTGGAAAGAAACAGATTCTCGCTGTGAGTGTCTCCTATTCCGGCGTCCAATAATTGATTAATTGAGAAAGCGCCGATTTGGCTTCGTCAGTGTTGTTGGCTTTGCTTGCACTTTGATGAATACGTGGGAGGGTGTATTAACGTGAGCTCAAAAAATCCCCGAGGTGCATGTGGCCATTCCATGCTAACGCTTTCAGTACATTTTTGCTGGGATACCAAAAGTAGGTCAAGGAATCTCATACAATACCTCGGATTAATTCGCTTAACATTTCAGTAGTGGTGGACCCGCTGGACTTGTCTATGGTTTCTTGGTCGCTTGGGTTGGGACTTTCTGCGTTTTCACCAGCCTTGGGGAGCTTAATTCTATGACACCTACGGCGGGAGGCCAATATCACTACGTCCACGTGCTTGCTCCTCCAAGTTGTAGAAAGATCTTAAGCTATATTACCGGTAAGAGTATACCTACCACAATAATATGAGTCGAAATACTGAACAACGAAAGGATGGCTAACTGTTTCTGGTTGGATTTCTGCTATGGCTGCATCCGCCTTCTTTGCTTCCAGTCTGATCCAAGGGCTGATAATTTTGTGCAACCCATCTTATGTTGCTCACGGCTGGCATGGGACGCTTTTATACTGGGGAGTTATTTTCCTATGTTTGAGCGTTAACACGATTTTCAGTAGACTGCTGCCTGCATTGGAAGTTATCTTTTTGATTCTTCATGTTCTCGGTGTCTTTGCGGTCCTGATCCCCCTGGTCAAATTAGCTCCTCACACTGAGTCGAATTATCTGATCTGGTGGGTGTTCTCCGAAGCTTTCTTCTCCCCTGTCAGATGGTCCACGAATATCCTCCTGTATTTAGCAATCCTAACTCCGAGATCTTCTGCAGGGAAACCTTTTTAAATAGCGGTTGGAGTACCATGTCTTTGGCTTTCTTCATAGGATTAGAGGGTGTTGTCGCTCCGTTTGTAGGCACAGATGGTGCCATACATGCAAGTCTCTACTTTCACTCGTCAGTCCTCGGGATTATTTTAACCAAAAAAGCAGATGTCAGAGGAGATCAAGGGCGCTGCGAAAACTGTTCCAAAGGCGATGATTTACTCAATCATGATAAATGGATTCCTTGGTGGTGGTATTCTCCTTGCTACTCTATACTGCGCTGGAAATCTTCAAGCTGCGGCAGCTTCGCCAACTGGTTATCCCTTCATCGCTATTTTCGCCAATGGCGTCAAATCAACCACAGGTGCAACCATTATGGTTTCAATCGTAGTTATTATGGCATGGAGCAATGCAATTGGTGCCTTGGCATCAGCGAGTCGTATGATGTGGTCATTTGCTCGAGACAATGGACTTCCGTTCCCGCATGTGTTAGCAAAGGCAGGGCGTTTCCTACCTATATTTATACCCTTCTCTGACATTAAAAACAGGTTCAAACGCATTCAGCGCTTCCAATAGCGGCTATTATAGTTGTCACGACGAGCGCAATGCTACTAGGACTCATCAATATCGGGTCAACGGCAATCTTCAACGATGTTGTTTCGTTGACTCTAGAGGGATTGTTTTCATCTTACTTTATTGCCCTCATCTTGCTTTTCTGGCGTCGTATCCGGGGTGATATTATCGATGAACCCGAGTCACTCGAGATCTTGGAGGCTGAAGTTATGCAAACGGAAAAGCAACTGCGATGGGGTCCTTGGCGAGTCAAAGGTATTTTTGGGACTTTGATCAACTTCGTCGCCCTTGTTTATCTGTTCATCATGATATTTTTTTGTTTTTGGCCAGCGACCTTGCCTGTCACGGCAATCAACATGAACTATAGCTCTGTAATATGGGGTTCGGTTGTCCTAGCAAGTCTGTTGCATTATGCTTTTCGAGCACGGAAGGTTTATGAAGGACCTCTTGTAGAGATTGGTGTTTTTGCGGCGTAAGCAAGATGCTGTTTACCTCTTCTTTTAGAACTCACCAGTCAAGTGGTATTTAGTTGGTCTAAGATTTGTACGTATAGATTGTCGCGAGGTTGTCAATCGCTTAGAGGCCGGTGTCCTCCGCCAAATATCGTAGGGTCGCTAAAAATGCGGTGAAGAGGGAGCTTTTTTATTGTGCTCCTGTTAATATCGTAGTTTTGTATTTGGATCGGGATGCCGGTACCTTTACGAGTACAGCGACGAGAACAACAAGCGTTCCGTTTTACAGGGTGCTCAACAATATTGCTCAGCAACCACGCTTCCTAAACTCAATTACTTGAGAAACAGGATAAATGTACTACACAAACTAACCTCGTAGTGAAAGATGGCGCCAGGTTCCCCGACTTGTTCTTCGTGCAAAAGTCTCCGCTTGCGAGCGTTCTCGACGACGACGACAAATAGGTACCTATATGGGAGGGAGGCCGGAATGGGGCGGTTTATATTCTGGTGCAGACATGGGTTGGTCGTTCCTTCCCTTATATTTCTTTGCTCTCGTCATGATGGTCGAGGGAGGGAGAGGGGAAGGAGCGACCTCTGTGGGAGATGGGCGAAAGCCCGAGGATCCTGTGAGGAAGGAACGACCTCGACCGCGAATAAACATGGGAGGGCATTTCACAAGGATTGAATTTTTCTCAGCCGTAGATGGAGGGGAACTTGAGTTTCCAAACCTGGCGCAACGCGCAACTTGCTTTGGATTTCAATTGGCCTTACGGGCTCGCTGCTGGGTATGATTTTCTGCAGACAAGTTTTTACAAGAGTCGTGCTGCATGCTTTATCATTCGCTCAAGCGGGTGAAAGGATGAACAGCTTGGAATTTTCTGCTTTATTGATTCATTTTGTTTGATCTCGAGTCAACTTTAGACTGTCCATGCCTAGTCTCGCTGTACCCATCACCACGACGAAGCACTGAGCAGCAGGCAATAGGGCGACATCATCCTTTGCGCTTTTTGTCCCCTACTCCTTCGTTTCTCTGTTATATACAGAATCTATCTTTTATGTACAGGAGTCCTGATCTTGGAGATATAATGCTTTCTAGTCTCCTCCAGCAACAGGTCGTTTATTTACAGCGTTGTGGTTTCCAAAACGGACTGTAGTTTGGACTGTTAGGAATTTGGCTCGTCAACGCTGGTGGCCAGTGGAACTCACCAGTGCTACTGAATCATGTTCCTAGCAATCCTGGTGATCGGAAGGCGATAGTTGTTGGCCGAGGAAGTAGCTGGTTCTGCATAGTTTGTATTCGATAATGAGCCTTCCCCCTTTCAACCCCCGTTCCTCGAATTCCATTCTCGTTTCACAACCCCCACCTGTTCCCCGATGAAGGAAAACAGCTTGTCAGAGATCACAGATTGCATGTCCTTAACGCTCGATCGCGAAACCACTTCGCGGCAGCAGAGCACCAGCAATTCCGCTTTCTTTATCTGGATCCCGAGCATCTCCTCCTTCAATCGCCTCTCGTCCTCCTTGGCTATCTGGTACATCCCCAAAGAAAATCGGTTGCCGTCAAAACTCATTTGGTCTTGTGCTGGGGTCGCAGATTCATCCTCTATGGCTCGACGACAGAGACGCTCTAACACAGATACGATTCGGGCGGCGAGGAGGGAAAGCGATATTGGGATTGATGGATCGGTGTTGCTGCATGAACAACCTAGAACGTCGGAGCCCAGTTTGAGAGTTTCTTGGAGTTGGGCAAGCGACATGTCGTATGAGTTGTTTGCGCTTTGCGATTTAGGACTCAGGGAGAGGTGTGATATGATATTCTCATTGCAATGGCATGAACACTTTGAGCTTGAGTCTGAGGTGACCTGTTTGGAATGAGTCGTACATGATTTGCAATTCGAACTGTTGCTTTTGTTGTGTTTTGGTTGCGGTTGTGGATGATCAAAATAATTTTCGTTCTCGATAGAGGGCACGAGGTTGTCCGTTTCTCCTCGGCTAGTGCTGAAGGCTGCAAAATCTGGCTCCGACACAGGACTTTGAGAGTATATGGAGCTAGGCTTAAAGCATTGGGGCGTATCAGCTTCCGGGAAGACATACTCATGGTCGATATTCAGGTCCGGATTCTCAAGATCGAACATAGACGGGCAGCTCGAGGTCTTCGGTGAAATTTCAGGAGTTAGTAACATGTTTTGTATGAACATATTGTCAAATGCCCAATCTTTCAGTTGTTGTTTGAGATAATCCGGGAGGTCAGGACAAGAATCCGGTGACGATGGATACTGGTCTTGGGCCGATTCTAGGGATTCCGAGCAAGGCGAATCTAGAAAATCCAAAGACGCGGGAGAGTCGAGGAAGTCCATTGACATTGCCATTGGGGGTGTTGGAAGGCCCGTGGAGGTGACGTTTGAGGGCGAGTTGAGAACCTCTATGTTCGTGACTGAACTAGCTTGTGTATTATGGCCATTCGAGGGCCGGTTTGTTTTTGTCTTTAGGAAGACCCTCTCGCCTTCCCCAGGGGAGTTTGCCATTTCCATCTCAGCATTCTTTCTCATCGCCTGATAGCTCTCTGCGCTTCTCTTTCCAGATCTCCTCGAGATGCCATAAACACATGGCACATCATGTTTAGTGCACCTAGCGCAAGAAGGTTTCGACTGTGTGCAACGGACTTTGGCCGAACTGCAAGCGTCACACGAAGCTCTTAGTTTGGGCGCTTTCCGCAAGTGATTGCGGCTCCGACTAACTGGTTCTGACATGTCGGATGGGTCTGAGGTGTAAGAAGAAAACGATGTCTTCTATACTGCGTTCTGACGGAGCAGCGCGACAAATTTCACATTCCTGTACTGTTGTAGAGTTATTTTCCCGACGACCCAGAAAAACACATGCGATTGCAGGACAGGAAATATTTATTCCAAAAGCCTCGGACGGACATAGCTCAGCTCTGGTGTTGGGCCTGACATGCAGATAGCATCATCCGCCGGCATTGACATCCCTGTCATGCGCGCCCACCCGAAAAGTAGCGGGTTGATCTCTTGCGGATCTCCGTACCCAGAAGGGGTTGTTGAACGTGTATGAATTGCTGGGCGAGAGCTCGTTTTTGCAGCGGAGGAGTTGGGGAAGACCGTAAGCTGATGGTTCAGCCATCAGACCCACCGGTCCATACCTACTTGGCGGCCCGCTCGTTGGCCTGTGCCGCTAGAGGGCGGATTCTCCACATCAAGTAGGTACCTTTACCTTGGACTACAAGCTACCCATTGTGGCAGGTAACGACATGTAAGGGTCCAATTTGACAGCTATCAAGCTATCAAGCTATCAAGCTATCAATCTGATAAAAACATCTCAAGTGAGTTTATCCTTCTTGGAATCGATAGCAGTCTTGAAAACACGCGGGCGACAATTTCACTTTTTCTTCGATCGGGGGCCTTTTTACGAAGTAGTGACCATCATTGCTCCTTGAGCGACGACTCACGTCGCTGCATTATGCATGACCCTCACTACTTTCAAGTCGAAGACTGATCGCTACTCATGATCGACTCAATATACTTCTGCAGCGGGACGACACCACTTTATCAATTTTCAATCCATCTTCTCTACGATGTCATGCCCGTACTCGAAGACACCGACTCACGCCGACTGCATTGTTCGGTATAGGTCGACTCGAGATTTCGGGTAAATTTCCCGGTCCCTATATGTTCTGCATCCCACTACACGTGGATAGATCCCTACAAGATCTGCACTCACGAGAAAAGGATTGTACAAATGTACTTGTGCAGGCTCTTTGGCTTATTTCAAATTCGTTCCTGTGTTATCGAACTAAAGACTGCAGTAGCATTATAAATTGCGATGCGAAATCTCCTCGTCAAAGTCAAATCTTTCTGTAAGTTCTCCACATTATCAAAAAGTAGAGTCAAACTTATTGAATTTGAATTTAGGTTTGGGGGAGTTATTGGTGCCATCTGTTTCGTTCACGAACTCGTTTTCTTTTGGTAACTAGGAGGTAGTTTATGAGGTTGCTACCATACCACGTTGTCAGCATTTCTGACACTACATTATCTACAAGGAATCGTATATCTTGTCAGAAATTAGAATTCTATTTTGCTAGGTCTATCAAACTGATAGCCAAACCGCACAATTCTATACGATGATATCTTTCTTCTTCTTTTCCCATTGGTGCTAGTTTCTTTTATCTCTGATTGTCACTTGGAAAAATCATATGCCCCTCCTCTTTTCAATAAGCTCTTGAGTCAAAATATAAAGCACGGAATCCAACCTAGTATCTAACTATTCTATGAGTTTCCTCCTATTGACAAATCATGCGGAAAATGGGTTTCTTAAATCCGTGACGGAGCTGATGAGGAAGCGGTGTGAAATATCGGAATTCCTGAGGTTGAAGTAAGCAGCAAGTTCACGGAGTAAGCAATGTACGACTGTTGGATTTTTGCCGAAAATTATTTCTCAGCCTCTTGTTTTATTTCTACCCTACACAAACCCCTCAAAAATTGGTTAAGAGTGACAAAAGTTGAAGGAGATGCTTGGTTTAATCGGTTGTGTTTGAGATGTTGTTTGTGTTTATTGTATAGAGACATTTTAGAGTTCTGCTCATACTTTCTAGTTCGATCTTCTGGTTTTCGGAGGATAATTATATCAAAGAGAGAGATACCCCCTTGCGGAAAGACAAGCAATTGAGAGTTCCATCCGTTGACCCCGAATGGCTTGCTGGAAGCTGCACTTATGTGAGAATCTCCTTCTGACGTAAGATTACAGTCTTTCAACCAAATCTCTTTTAGATAAAGTAGTTTCCAAGCGGAAGCGGGAGCCGGACGTTTAAAAAGAGTTTCTCAGACCCGCGTTGGTATTCCGCTTTAACTGGTATAGGGCTGAGAGGGATGATCGCCCAGACTACGAACGGGACCTTAATCTATTTTTAGACACCCGTTTCCTTGTCTTCTGAACTTCACTTATGGATTCTATAGTTGTACACAAACGAAAATCCCCGTCTTTCAAGTTATTTAATGATGAATTACTGAGTTGAGTAAGTTGGGTTGAGTAAGTTGAGTAAATTGAGTTCAGCGCATCATTTGAATTATTTGAATTGGTTGATTCGTGCTACCTTGCATTCTCTCAAGTGTGAGAATGTACCATGCATCGTCAAAACCTAGATTTGAATAACCACTGAACAATTCTATTTCTTTTGGTTCCTTATACAACCAATTTCCGTTGGCTTGCCAGGAGAAAATCACAAGCTGCCACATGTTAATTTCCTGGAAGTTCACCAGCCACGCCACACTTCATGCGCCACACGATGGTAAACTTCCACTTTCGAAATGTTTCAACACCACAAGATGAAAATCGCAAGCATCATGATAAGAACACCACAACACTCGTTCCAAAGTCTAGAATGATGGATCCCTAAATCGAACCATCCTTATCTATCTATAATCATAAATTTTCTTATCGAAGAAGAAACATCCCGATTCCAAAGTGGATAAATACAACGACTCACCCAGATTTCTCCGTGGCAGCTTGGTGTTGACTTTCCAGCCAGAAGAAGACTGGTCACACACAATTGATCAGGCCAGCAAGGCTCCTTTTACTCTGGTCCATGATGCAGATACATCGTGGTATGTACCATTTTGTTCCCCTTATCTCGGTCGTTATCTTTTCGCTCCTTTGTTTTTTGATAAGAACATGATGGTGTTTTCTCCGGCTTCTCCGCAATCTTTTCAGGGTGGCAAGATGGAGATATAAGAAAGCCAAGAGAGCCCCAGTGAGACTACTGCCTCCGATAAAGCGTTGTGAGACTTTTGGGCTTCATCGCCTCTTCGCCAGTGCTTTCGAGTTCTTGGTCTGGATGCTGTTTTTGTTGGCTCTGTGTGGCTCGAATTTGGCTCTTATCAGTTACCCCTGGTCGAGCGTGGGGTGCGGACGATTTTGGACGAATGGAAGCCCCCAAACCATCCCCGATGTTGGTGTTTGGCTGGGGAATGTTCGAGATGTTACAGTACCGTACCACCCTTTGGGCATACAACAAACTTGTTTGTAATGTATTGCTCCCTATCCAGTCGAGTCGAGAAGTTGACCAAATGAGTGTTTGCTGTCGGTTTATGGCTAGATATACAAACTTTTGTCGTCATTTTTGGTTATGATTTCATGTCCAGCTCTCTTCGCGGTGGAAATTGGCCTGAAATTGTTACTATTCCTGTCCTACTTTCAGCTGGGACTTCCAGGATGTGCTGAGTGGATAGGTCCTTTTAGGTTTTATTTCGTATTTTCATGTGCCAATTCAAAGCTTTTTGGACCCTCTTGACCGACCTTCAGATCTCCGTGGAAGAGCGAGTGGCTCCATCTTTATACTTCAATGTAAAATATCCCATCTCCCAAGTTCCCGGGATTGGTTTCTGGCCCGTGGACGCCCAGCATTGACCGGCGAGGCTTGCATGAGACATTGCGAATCTGGGGCCGTGGAGAAGTAAATCTCATGCCTTCCAAGAGATAAGAATGACAATCATTGGGTTCCAAGGAGATCTTCAATATCCATACCAATACTTTCTTCAAGCCGCCAAATACTGATGCTATATATGAGGTAGACATTTCGGCATCTTATTCTTTTTTGGACAGCCCAGGTTCATCTCGATATTCGACACCTGATCTCATCTCAATTCGAACTTAATTGGCCTAAACAACGCTGCACGCAATAATTTCACGATCACGAAAAGATGCCTTTTAAGCCTTCCCACCTGTGGGCAGCTCCTGAGGTAAACCCTCTGAATCTCAAAGCTCGCTCGATTCCGATTCTCAACCCCCTCAACAAATATGGTCGAACCTTCTTCTACTCATGGAGTGGTTTCCTCGTGGCCTTCCTCTCTTGGTACGCGTTTCCACCACTATTGACGCTCACGATCCGAAAAGATCTCAAGATGACCCAGAACGACTATGCCAACTCCAACATTATGGGTCTCTGCGGTACATTGGTAATCCGAGCGATTGCTGGTCCACTATGCGATAGATTTGGTCCTCGTTATATATTTATTGGATGTTTACTTGCTGGCGCGATTCCAACTGCCATGGCTGGACTTGTGACCACACCTAAGGGGTTGATTGCTTTGAGATTCTTCATCGGTGTTCTCGGTGCCTCTTTCGTTCCTTGTCAAGTTTGGTGTACCGGTTTCTTCGACAAGAATGTTGTTGGAACTGCGAACGCGCTTGCTGGTGGATGGGGCAATTCAGGAGGAGGAATCACTTATTTCGTTATGCCGGCAATCTTCGATTCCCTTGTTCGAAACCAACACCTCACTCCACATGTCGCCTGGAGAGTCGCTTTCATTGTGCCATTTATCATCATCACCGCTATTGCACTCGGACTTCTTTTCACAGCAGAAGATACCCCAACCGGAAAATGGTCAGAACGCCACCAAGTCCTGGACACCCTCGTCGCTCAAAACGTAGGACACTCAACCAACCCATCTCGAACACCATCCCTCAAAGGTTCCGATGATAAATACCCCGTCGATGAGAAATCCAGCGCCACAAAACTCGATGCTGAACGACAAGTTGCCGAACCTTCAACAGTAGATGCTGCAAAAGGAGAAGTAGTTGTTGCACCAACATTCAAGGAAGCGATGTCCGTTGTCTTCTCCCTCCAAACCTGGGCCCTCGCTGCTCCTTATGCTTGCTCCTTTGGTGGAGAACTTGCAATTAACAGTATCATCGGTTCTTACTATCTCAAGAACTTCCCCAAGTTGGGACAAACAGGCTCCGGTCAATGGGCAGCCATGTTCGGTCTCCTCAATGTTGTTTTCCGTCCAATGGGTGGTGTGGTCGCAGATATCATCTATGGAAGAACCCACTCTGTCTGGGCCAAGAAACTTTGGATTGTCTTCTGTGGTATAATAATGGGATGCTTCGAACTTGCCATCGGACTTACAAACTCCCACCATGAAGCTACCATGTTTGGTCTAGTTGCAGGTCTTGCTATCTTCATGGATGCCAGCAACGGTGCTAACTTCGCCGTCGTTCCTCACGTCCATCCTTTCGCGAATGGAATCCTCAGTGGTATAGTCGGGGCAACTGGTAATCTTGGAGGAATTATATTTGCGATTATCTTTCGATATAATGGCAGTCAATACGGCAAAGTCATCTGGATCATTGGAGCTATCAGTATCGGTGTCAATCTTAGTGTTTCTTGGATCAGACCAGTTCCTAAGGGTCAAATCGGTGGAAAGTAGGAACGTTCTACTTGTCCGTTATTTTCATTTGTCAATTTCTGTCTTGTTTGATTTAATTGATTTTAGAGAGGGGGGGAGTTGGTGTGTGGATTACAATAACAATGGCTTTGGGGTTGGGTTGGGGGTTAAAGAAAAGACCTAGGGTCAAGAAGGATTTGGTGTTGTGTATGGGTGACGCCGCGCTGGCTTGTGCATAGATAGATTGTTTATTATTAGATATCTAAAAGAATATCCCATCTTCCATTCTTATATATATTCCTTCCAGTCATACTTTTCTTTTTTCGGTTTCAATTTGCCAATCTTGGCCTTCCATTCACATTCACGCGGTGGATAATCAAAGCGGCAGTAATTCGTACCTGCCAACTTCGCTGTTGTTCTAGCTATGTTGGGTATTCAAAGTAATTACCCCAAATACTTGGAACAATTTAAAGTATTAACTTATGTTTTTCGAAGAATGGTCTCCAAATGTGTTAAAGGGTCAGAACAATAAGCCAGAAGGCAGGAACACACCAAGACTTACTTCCGCCTTCTTTGTCTACCGCAAGACATTACATCCCAGAGAATTTAACGGTCCCTACTCACCACACTCTCATCAAGACTTCAAATAGATTATTTTCTCACTATGCCTTGTCCATTTGCATATACCCCTTCATATCCTATCAACATACTTCTCCATAACTTTATCCTCCTTCTCTATCCCTTTTCCTTCACTCCAATACCCTCTTCCGTCACCGTCGTCCTTATCACTAGAACATCTCCCCCGCTCATCCTCTTTCTCAACACCCAAAAATAGAATCCCACCTCTTGGATCACCCTCCCCCATAGTCTTTTGGACACGAGAAGGAGTCAGCCTTTTTACACCATCCAGAACCTTTCTCGTCACCCCTATTTTATTCCCTGTTGATGGTCCTGGGGTTGTGTTGTGAGATTGCTGGGGATGAAGAGGTGAAAGTGGCGGGAGGGAGAAGGGGAGATTGCATTGTTGACAGTGTTTTGCTGGAGATCTTGGTGTGAGGAAAGGAGCGTGGTGGTGATGGGTGTTTGACTGGGAGGATTCGTTTAGAGGTGTTTCTGAATGGGATTCCCTGGTGTATTTGCAAAGACAGAATAGTTTTGGGTGACACTTATCGGAACAGGGTTCGATGAGGAATGTTCTGTAGGTTACGAGTGGGCGGGGGAGCCTGGATTCTGAAATTGGTATTAAGGTTGATGCGTTAGAGCTAGTGGATGAGCTGGAGTGGCTGGTCATTGGAGATGATGAACTCCCTTGTTTGGTTTCTCTGTGCTGAAAATTTTTATGTGGTGTCATACAATGCTGCGATTAGTTGACGGTGGTATATACTC